>JAJOOO010080697.1:0-25738 GCA_029582685.1 Solanum piurae
TTTTCTTTCCATCACCGATGAGGGACAAATGTCTTTTCAATGTCTTTTCAATAAAGTATAAGAGGACTTTTCCCAAGTTCTCAACTTTTCAAGTTCCTCTTTCATCTTCCCTCCATTTCCCATTTACTCTTGCTACATACCCAACAAAGAGAAAATTTCAAACCAAAATAGCAAATCTTTAAAAAAATTCAACTATGATTTGATTATTAAAGAATTAACAAAGTGTCAGAACCTTAAAAAATAATTAATCATCTAACTTTAAACATTACTTATTCTATACCTGGATATGTATTAGGAAGTTAAACAAGAAAATTAACAATAAATCTAAAAATTTAAGCACACTGATTTTGCACAAATCTGAAAGCGCCATTGTTGACATAAGTTGAAGCTTCACTTAGCTGAAAAAAGAGATTAATGGAAGTAATAATAAATCATTACAAAGTAATGAAAATAGAATGAATCGGTCAAAATTTTAGAAGTTAAGAAATTGACCCAAATGAAATAATGAAGATGATGGGTGAATAGTGAAAATAAAATTTTTAAAAAATGTAGGGAAATAAAAAGTTTTTTTTTTCAATTATCCGACGTGTCATCGATGTGGCATAGAGGTGGCGCTTTCACCCATAAATATGAAACTGGTATTGTATGTGTAAGGTGCTATTAAATTCACTTGACATAAGTTTAGGGGGGTAAATAATTACCCATAAAGTTAAAGTGCTAAAGTGAGTTTTGCTGCCAAGTTCGAGGGTGTTTTTATGTATTTTCCCTTTAAAAAAATAGGAATTCTTTCACCTTTTCTTTTACGTATGTATGTGAATCATAAGACATATTTTTCAAAAGATTACTATTTATCAGGCTAATTAAACATATTAAATTCATGTTCAACAATTTTGATATTTTGAATAATATAAAATTAAGATTAAATCAATGGTATTAATGAATCTTCAAAATTTGTGGAATTTTACCAATTTCGAAGAGTATTTTTCTAATTTTATTTACTTAATTATGGTTAGGAATGTAATATAATTTTGACCTATAAATATTAAATAGAACATGCCTTTAATCTAAATGTGTATTCTTAATGAAATGGAGAAAAAATATAATGAAGAGAAGCCGGATCAGGTTCAATATAATTCATGTATTCTCTCTCATCATGATTTACCACAAATATATCTCTATTTATTTATTTTTATTATATAGTCATTTATACAAAAGAAAATCATGTACTCTCTCCGTCACATATTAGTTGTTCACTTTTATTTTTACGCGCATATATTAAGAATTCATAAACAAGGAATCATATATCTTTATTTATTTATTTTTATTATATAGTCATTTATAAAAAAGAAAATCATGTACTCCGTCTGTCCCATATTAGTTGATCACTTTTCTCTTTACGTGCAAATATTAAGAAATCATATATCTTTCTTTATTTATTTATTTATTTTTATTATATAGTCATTTATACAAATAGAAAATCATGTACTCCTTCCATCCCATATTAGTTGATCACTTTTCTTTTTACGCGCATATATTTAGAAATCATAATTAAGTGGGTAGTTTTACCAATTCACCTCTTAAAAACTTTTTTGAAACTTTACAAAACACTTTAAAAAGGAATTAATTGCAAGGTAATTTGAAAAAAAAAATCAATTAATGCTTTCTTGATTTATTAAGGTGATCAATTAATATGTGACAACTATTTTTAGTATAGTGATCAACTAATATGAGACATGAGGAGTAATTTATGATGGAGTAGATTGTGATTGAACTAATAAGATTGCTATAAATCATTAACTTTAATTAGTATGAAACTATGATGATTGAATTATCAATTAGCTCAAGTTTTTCATATCAACTTTTATGTTTCATCTTTATTTTTACCAGCAATTTGTAGCATAATTTTTTTTAGCAATTTCTTTGAATAGGTCACATTAGAATCGTAACTTAATTTTCCTCTATTTTATTGCATTATTTATTATTAAAATATTTGTCAAGTAATGATACTTTTATTTTAACCAAGCGAAGCACGGCCAAGTACACCAGTTATTAAAAGAGGACCAAATTTATTTAGAATACATTCTTCAAAATAACCAAAAGTGGCCCCAATGTTTGTTGAGCTGTCTTCATCCACCAATACAACGACAACATATTCGGTGTGATCCACGAGTAATATCTGAGAGAGTAGAATGCAGAAGACCTTTTATCCCTACTTTGTAGCTAGAAAGATGTTTTCGATAGACTTCAAGGCCGATAAAGTTTGTAATCAAATACTCAACTAACTCAAATTAGGCTTAATAACCAAAAGTTACTATTATTTGAAAAGAAGAATTGCATATAGTAGTAAAGTGAAGAACAGGTACAGTACTACAGTTAAGCAAACATGGCTTCCTAATTCCAGAAAAACAGGGAATAGGCAGAGTAGCTCTGTACATTCATAGGTAATTAACACTAATACTCATTCACCTTTGCGATATTGTAGTAGAAACTATTAATCCATAGACTGTTATTCCTTATGATCCAACAAAATGTAACCAGTTTTCAGAAGGCTTCGATACCGATTCGTGCATATTTTTCTGGTTCTGATTCGGCTAACCTCTGTTTTTCGAAGAGGTTTGGTTCTTCTTTATGAATGCTTCAATTGTAAGCCGGAAGTCTTCTCAGTGTGTCAACTGCCTCTACTGGCACTGTTGATTGTTCATCGCCAGGACGGACAACTATCCTGCGCATTTCAGTTTCTGAACGCCGGAGCTCTCGCTGTGGATTCGCTGTAATTTGTCGCTTCAATTTCTCAGATTGAGTCCTTTTGAACTTCTGTATTTGCTTTGTTGCTGTATCAATTGATGTGGCCATATCGTTGCATTGTATCTCCGGAACCTTATACTCCGATGAAACGATCTGCTTATCTTCCATTGTTGAGACCGGTGTCTCCAGCAGTGAAGTAGAGGTTAAATCCGGCACATCGCTGCTGCAGTAGGAAGTAGAAATTATCGATCGTTGATCTTCGCTGTAAGGAATTTCATCGCTATCAATATCATCAGTAACAGAATTGTTGCTTCCGGCGTCAGTTTGGCTGCAGAGCACGACTATTGCAACAATAATCGCATTGCCGATGAAAAGAACGACGTGAGGTTTAAACAAATAACCAGAGACTTAAACCAAAATTTCGCCTGAGAATTTAACGGCCGCCGGAATACGAGTCCAGGACCAGGAAATCAAAACAACCGCCACAATCACTTCAAAAATTTGCAGCATCTTCATCATATTCTGAAACCGATTATACCTAGAATTTGCCTTCTCTTTCTCAAATTTCACACTACCAAACACTTCGTTATCCATTTTTAATACTCTACTTAAACCGCTTAGATTTAAAAATCGAAGAGTCACAATTCTACGGAAAACGGAAAATCCTCTACGCTTCCAGCGAGCGGTTACAGTCATTTTCTGAAGGAGGCGGAGGTTCAGAAAAAGGATAACGATTGTTTGTACGGGAAGGAAAATCAGATTTTCCTGGAGAATTTAGAGGGAAAATTGAAAATAAGGAAAGGAACTTGAATAGAAAATCGAAGAAGATTTGATACGAATGCAAAAATATGCATAAGGAAGTAGATTCAGAATTCATGTACATAGAAACACACAGTGATACACCACCGGAAAAACACACAGTTCGCTGGAGAAAATAATTGACGGTTTCTTCTTCAGAATATGTGAATTAAAGTTTGAATTGGTATGGCGAATGAGGACTCGATGGATGGATCAGATGTGTAGGGAAGGCGTCTCTTTATATAGGCGTAGCCCGTAGGGTCTAAATTTTTAAAATAATAATTTATTTATTTTTTTTAAAAAAAAAATTGTTGAAATTTGCTATGGCAATAATGAGTGAATTATTTAAATTTTGTAATAAACAGGGACAAAGGTGGTGGAATTGTAACTAGTTTTGTTTGTAGATTAAGATGAAAAAATTGATTATATTTGACATGGTCCCCCAAAAGGTTCTATTTTTTGCTAGGTTTCTCCTTTGTTGGTGTTGTTCTTTTCTCTCCTGACCAACGATATAATTATCTTTATGTGATTTATAAATCAGACGTTTGAATCATAGTATTAGAATAAATTATCTATAGGTTTTATGTAAATGCGAAATATTTTATACACTGAATAATTTGAGGAAGGGAATTTTTTTTTTTTGATCGATCGTCTAGATAGTCCATAAATTGAGTCTAATATTTTGTTTACACCACATAAAAGAAATGAAAAATGGAATAAAACTTCATATTTTGACCAAGTGCTTATCTCAATGGACCAAGTCATAAGAATATAGTACTAAACATTTTGAAATTAGTACAATTCTCCTCTTGTTCTAGCTAATATTTCGAATATTTTGGTACATAAAATCTTTTGGGGTAAACAACTTTCCATTAGACATGAAACTTGAAGATTTTTTTTTTGCTTTATTTGAATGTATAATTAAGAGATTTCGTTTTGACGAAGTTTAAAAAAAAGAATTATTGTAAATCGAAATCAGGAGGAACTCTAACTTTATTCATGAATTGGATAGAATAAATATAATAGTAATTTTTGCTCAAACTTTTTGTAAGTGTTCAAAAATCCAAATAATGTGTAATTTATTTATCAAGAACTCATATTTTTTTATCGTGTATTCTAAAATTCCCGAGCTCACATTTTTTTTTATATTTTTGTTTTGTTTTCCGCTTTGAATTGGGTTTTCTTGAACAAAAGGCATATGAGAAAGAGAAACAATCTCTCTACCTCCGACTTCCGAGATAAGGGATAAAGTTCACATTTACTTTATTCTTTTCATACATTATTTTATAAAATTACGTCGAACATATTATTATTGTTATTTTAAAACTGACTAATTCAAAAATTTTGCTCCGTCTCTTGCTCGAAATTACATGGCATAATGAACTTTAAGAATGTGATGATAAAAAAAGTAGGAGGTACTATTTGTAAATGTGATGGAGATATTGATATGTTGTTGATCCAAACGTTAACTTTAATCCGAAAGAACGTGAACGTGATGCATGGGTTACTCATGATTTATAGTTGAAAAGAAGAAGAAAAAGAAAAAAATTCTAATTTTCTCCGTTTTCAATTCATTTATCTTACTTTTCTTTTTAATCTATTTTTTTAAAAAAACAAATCATTTCGTTTAACAATTTTTTAATTTCAATTTCTTACTTGACATGTTTAAACCACAATATTAAAAAATATTTTGATACATTTGATGGATAAACAAATTAAAACAGATCAGTTATTTGAAATAAATAAATAAAAAGGACAGAGACGACAAGACTAAAAGCTCGTGTGGCTATCTCTCTTTGCCTAAATTTCATAACAACTCTAATCACGTGCAATTCGTACATTTTTATTTTTATTTTGGTTTTATGTTTAATTTCTGCAACAATTATAGATTTTGGTATCGCGTGACTGCCTGCTCCATTTTTTTCACTGTACCAAAAACTACCTGACATAACCACAAATTCACTCCTTGGTGTGTTTGACGGAGTTTAATTATTTGAATGCTAACGCTATTAATATGGATCAATTCAGTCTAGCTCGTCTTAACTCATACAAATTTTGAAATTTGATGAGTGAGATTTGGGAGCGAGTATGCCTGGCTTTTGGAGAAACCTTAAATTAGTCGATGAAACTCGTGGCTAATTCTTTTCTTTTTTTTTGTAGTGTTTTTCTTGACGAAACGTAACTTTCCTATTAAGGTAGTTAATTTAAGTTGAGCTTATGCTATTTATGATTTTTCGCAAATTATTTGAGCTATGATAGTTACATTTTGTCATATACTCCTTTCGTTCCATTTTTTATGTAAGGTAGTTTGACTCGGCACAGATGTTAAGAAAGAAAGGAAGATTTTTAAACTTGTGATCTAATATGAATGATAGAAATTTATGTGTTAGACATTTTAAAGTTAAATTGTTATACTAAAAATGAAAGTAAGTTATATAATGAGTAATAGTTTAATAACAACAGAAAAAAAGTTAACTTGAACCACTAATTTCCTTTTTGCAAATTGGTATTTTACAATCAATAACTTCCACACATTTCAAATTTCATGTTTTTTCTTTTTTTATATATATAGATGAATTATTAATAGTGAGAGAAGGCTAATTCTGTATTTTTTTAAATGATAAAATAAGATATATATTTAGGTAATTTTTTCCTTATGGCTAGTTCAATGGATTGATGGTCAGAACATTTTTAAAAATTAGCAATTTGATGAAAGTCTTCCATTATAGACTCCTTAATTAATCAACCATCTAAGAGTGTGTATGATAATAGTACTATATAGGGCGAACTAATAATATTAAATTGGTTATCACGAGATTATTTATTTTGTGAAGAATTTGAAATTTCTCTAACACATGTCAATTCATAATTTCAAAGTAGGAGCTGAAATCGAATATCCAAACGATGACCCCGAAACGACGTCTAAGATTCATGTATGGCATCATGTTTTCTTCCTATGATCAAGTTTTTCTCATGTTTCTTCTATATTATGTTATGAAGAAAGGGGGTTGATTTGTATCCCAAATGAACATGCATGAGGCCTATAGAACAATTTATAGGTTGCTTGCTCATCAAGAACTATTGACTTTTCAAATTTCTAGGTTGTTGGTAACAATTATCAAGGCAAACTGCTTGAAATCATTGATGAATGGTAATTCTCTCTAACTTTGTTTTTTCAATCCTAGATGTTATACGAGTTCTTAACGATTTAACATATCGTGAAAACTTTTTGATTTTCAGTGAGCTGCCAGATTTTCTAGGTGGTAGGTGTACATGTGAAAATGATGGTGGTTGTTTAAGGTCAGATAAAGGGCCATGGTGAACCCTCAAGGAGGTATCAATGGTGAATATGGATTGTACGTTACGTTTCTAGTAGTATGTTAATAACCATTGCTAGCAGTGGTTGCTTATCTTCACCATCTTATTGCTAGCAGTGGTTGCTATAAGTGCTTCTCCAAATAGAATGAGCTAAGGGGAAAGAATTCTTCAATAAGATTTTTTTTTTTTAGATCAGAAATAAGTAGGAAAATAAAATTAAAGAAAGTGATAGTGCGTGTACGTTGTATATTTGGTTAATAACAAAGATCAACATTTAAGGGTTATAAAATATCGAAAATAAAAGATTAAGGAAGGTAAAGTTGAAAATTGGTTTATAGCTTTGGTTGGGGAGGCATTTGACTATTCTCTTATTTAATAATCCTATTTACTTCTCACCTTATTTTATTTTTTTAATAATAACTCTATTGTCCGTACATACCATTATGAAAGGATATATTACCATTAACAACCACCCAAACAAGTTATTAAGTAATTAATAATTTAAATAAAATCATAAATTTTCTCTTTCAATCATATTTCAATTGTTAATATAAATACGATACATAAGATCTAAGGACCACTCCTATGTAAATTGTAAAGTATTACACACTTGATCGTGAACTATAGTTGTTTGTTGTACACTGTGATTTGCATGAAAGTACAATTTCAAGTTCTATATGTTCTCTTTTTAGCAATCAACTTCAAATTTTGATTATGTTTTTATTGTCTCCAACTTCAAAAACCAAAAACTTTGAAGTACCAATGTTCTTTCTCCGATTACCGTATTAAATTGTTTGGATATAGATATCTTGTTAAAAAATTGACTTGTCTATACCATTTCTATTTTAAAAAGGTTTATCAAGGCCATTATTTATCAATTGAAAACAATTTCAATTTTGCAAAATCATTTTTTACACGTCAATTATGATTCGACCACATTATTACTTAAATCATTTTTTTAAGGGAAAAGGCTCAAATATGCCATTTTCTTTGAGAAAAGTTCATCAATTTCATTTTAGTTGACAAATAATGACATGAATGAGCCTTTCTTCAAAGGAAAAATACATAAGATGAACCTTTTCTCAAAATTTAATGTCATATTTAAGTGTTTTCGCTATTCTATATTAGTGGCGGAATCTATTCAGAAAAAACCACCACTCCAAGGAATGTGATATAGAACAATTAAATGTCGGGACCAGCTCAATACAAATAAGAACAATATGCTAAACTTGACACACGAAATGGGGGCAGAAAAATGCTCCTTTGCTCTATACTCGAGTCATGAGCGCTTCTATGAAGATTTGTGGACAAGAAAACCAGTATTCCTAAAAAAAAAAAATACTCCAAGACTATTTTCTTTGCCAAGAAAATTTCACAAAAGTGGAATGCGATAGTTAGCAATTAAAAAACGAGAGGGCACAAGTTATTATGCCAACAAGATCAACTCCAGCGTATGTTTCGCATCGCTCCACAGATACAAGTTATTATGCCAACCAGCTTGCATTTTTCCTCGCTCTGCATCCACAGATGTAGAATGTGGTTACATCTTTAATTCTAAAAACAAGCAAGGAAAGTGAGTGTTCAGCAAAGACAATAGACAGAAGATAAGCAGTTCTACTTGCCTTTTCAGACGAGCTCCGACTGGGTCATCTTTTGGTTTTGGTTTTGGTTTTGGTTTTGGTTTTGCATTTTCTATGTATTCGTAAAACCTCTGCATGACTTCCAACAAGTAATCCAATATCCTCTCCTTTTTCAAATTCATTTCTCTCTGTAAAATATGAATTAAAAAGAGTAAACTCAGAGCACTAGAGTTCATTGAATGAAAGTATTTTATTTTGGACCCAAAGAATAACTGGTGGCCTTGACAAAAAGGAGAAGAGTATTTCACTGCACACGGCCTGACAGTGTAGAACAAACTAATAAAATAAGGACTAGCAAACCTCTATTTCAGAGATTTCCTTTTCCTGCAGGCCATAGCAAAACAAAATGGAAGCCTCGGATTGTGAAAGTGAAACTGGCAATAGCTCCAAGAAATATATCTTCGCAAGTGCTACCGCAACATGTTTTATCTGTGAAGAGATAGCTCATGCAAATAATTAACATAGAAAATAAGCAACAAAACAATATTTAAATAACACAGAAATAAAGGAAAGGTAATTTTGTCCTCCTTAAATGTTATGTCCACACTCAAAAACATTGGGCACTCCTTAAATCTTTGCTTCACTACTTAATATAACATATTTACTTACTAATCAACACATATCTTACCAAGGTATATTCAATTTTGTGAAGTGAGTAATCTCCAAGCTTATTAATCGCATGAACTGTCAATCCATACTCTTCTTTTGATAACAAAAATGTCAATCCATCCTCCGAGAAGTGTAAGAATTCACTTGAAGGGGAAGCAGGTTCCTCCTTGACAAAGTTAATCTTTGGATCAAGAACACTGCAAGATTATGGCCATCATAAGCATATGTCAAGAGATATACATATTAACTAACCACCAAAATATTCAATTATACCTCATAGCAAGCTCATAGTTCATCTTCCGGTGGCTGTCTCCAAATATTTCTTTAACTAACTTTTGCTTGAATTCTGAAAATGCTATTGACAACATCAAGATATTGAAAGATGAATAGAAGACAATAGCTAGAATTTATAAAAATAGAAAGAAAAGAACTAGCAGAATAAATATTAGCTACTACAAGATCTGCAGCTACTTAGATTGACGGGAAGAACAAAAGCAACTGATCACCTTGGTAGAAAGGACCATAAAAGCCCCACTCATCTAACCCATCAGCTTCAACATCATGCGTTTTCAATGCCTTCAAGACAATACATGAGTATTTGCCAGTGACGATGCTCTGATTCACCAATCACGTGTTTGATCAATATCAGTCCTCAATAGCAAACATCTAAAGATAATTTCAGGAACAAAAGGACTCTGAGGCTTACCGGGTTTTGGCCAATGAATAATGGAGCAAACTTAAGTTTTTTCCAAAAGCAGAAGGAATCCAGGCAAAGATCAAAGTGAACAGAAAGGTAATGGAGCCTTTCAGGTTGTTTTTCACATAACGGGACAAGCAAAGGAGGATCATCTGTTCTTCGTGTCACATTTTCTTCGACCAAAGAGAACTGAAAGGAAGGTAATTTGAATTCAAGAACAAGAAAAAAATTCTAATTCCAGATAGAACTTTTCCTAGATTGTTCCACCATTTCACTTGCCATGTTACAGAAAATGGTCAATCAGAAGGACTCAACATAATATATCATGCACTACAAGTCCTATGCAGACGAACGACATCAGTATGAGGGAAAGAAAGATTCAAGGAGGAATACTACTGTGATTTAACAATGTTAATAAGAAGCATTTGCAGTTCGCGAAAACTCAAATGATAACAGGAAAGCACATAACCTAAGGGGTATGAGTTGTAAAGTTAGATCAATAAGAATACCTCCGGTGCAGCTTCAGTTACACCGAATTGAGGAGTCACCAGAGCATCTTCTACCTTTACTTCAGATAATTGAGTAAACTGACCCTCAAAGTACCTATTAATAGTAAATGAACTTATTGTGCCTCAAAAAGTCTATGTAGGCAAGGTATAAAATAACCTACTACGTGGACGGTAAATAGAAGGAAAAAAACAGAATGGAGAAGAACTGCCTCTTAATTTTATGAATTTTGCTAACCTACTTCATGGTTGTAGCAGGTTCCCTTATTTTTTTCTTTTTTTCTTTTTTTTGGTTAAATTTTTGGTCCCTTTGGACCATTTTATTAAAGGAGCAACCAGCAGGTTCCCTTAAATACACAGCCAACACATTAATGATTTAACAATAATATGAAGAGGGCCTGTCGCCTAAATTTAAGCCCAAGACTTTTTATGCACTCTACTTTTTCTCCTTCTCTCCGTCGTCCATTGTGAAACCAAAGCAACAACAGGGGCTTAGGGTTGTTCCTCTAAGCAGTGGTTTCAGTGTGTATTAAGACTCATTAACATGGTGTGTAATGAATGAGGTGATGATAGTTTCGATAAATATTACGTAGATATACTTGGATTAAAAACGGTGTACTTGGAAAGTTTCTCAAAGGAAGGGGTTGCTAACACACTACGTACATAAGTGTAGTAGCTAGCCTAACACCATCCTTATTTTGTATTTACCCAAAATGTCCTCACTATATTATCAAAAGTGAGGACTTCTCTGTCCTTACATTAGATAAATTAAAACCAAACACGTTCTCCTTTATTCTTCTCTTACCTGCTTAGGAGTTTAACGGCAGCAGAGTCATAATCCATCTGCAGCACCACAGTGAGACATACATGGTTAGACATGCTGATAAATTGGTTACATTTGACAAATAAAACAATATATGCAATATTCTAATAGAATATCTCTGCCATTTTATCAAGTGCATGAAGCATATTAATTAAAAATTACTAATAAATATAGAATCGAAATCTTTAAGTTGGAAGTTTTATTGTTTTTCCTTGGTCTCTTCTTTGAAGATTATCAAACTATTTTGTCTTTTAAGGCAAACTCCTTTTACCGTAACATCTTAAACCACAAAGGAGATCAACAGTACAGAGATAAACATATAGGGAGGTCTCAGAAGTTTTCCCTAAATTCTTGAATTGGTAGGCATTACCCCATTGGCACTCGGACGTATAAGAACTCTCTTAATGTTGGCACCTGATAGTGATGGTATTACTTGATCAACAAACTGATTGGGAAACAAAGGATATATCATATCTCCAAAGGGCTGGAAAACCGACTGCTGGAAAGTAGGACCCTCCAGGGAGACCTGTGTGTTTAAGTCAAATTAAGACAGAAAAAAAATATTCTTTTTTTTAAAATTCCATAGAGTATTGTCCCAAAAAGGACTCATAAACAACGACTTATCAAAAAAAATTACTAACCCATAGGACACACAGAAATTTAGTAGAAGGATTTACTGACTTTTCAGCAGGGCCTGCAAAAACATTAGTTAGGAGCTCTTGCATTTACTTAATGCGCAATTAATCTATTATGTTCTATTGAAAAAGCATCAAACTTATTTTGATTATACCTAATAGCGCAAACAAATGGTCATCTGGAGCTTTAGCCAACAATTGTAAATCCATGTTTCGCTTCAAAAACTTCAATGCAAGAGGTTCATAATATATCAAAGTTGGCAAAAATCAGCCTAACTGTAAACAATATATCACTTCATAAAGATAGGTGATTTACCCGCACAAATAACTCATTATCCATATGAGAAGGAAAAAGTGAGTCCCGGTTAACATAGAAGAGATCACAATCACCCGGTTGTGGTAACCTGGTGAAAAAAAAAAGAGAATTGTATGTGGAGATAAAACATGGCAGACATAAAGTATTGCACCCTTGATCATGAACTATGATTGCTTGTTGAACATTGTGAGTTGTGTAAAAGTAGAACCTCCAAATAAAGAAGTTTTCACTAACAAAGATGGAATCCTGTGTGTTTATATCAAGAGATTATCAAAGATAGTTTACCCTGTACCAAAAGTGACTCCAGAAATAGCATTTGTTTAGTGATTCAGCATCCAATATGGTGTAATTATATATGGGAATTATAATTTATAATTGGCCTCTCTAGCTTCACAAGTTAGCGGTAAGGTTGCACACACACCACCCTCCCCAGACCCCACTTGTGGGATTACAACAACCTAAGCATGAAGACCACCCACCTTCAATATGCATATGACACATTAATTTTTTGTGAAGCGGAAGAAGAGCAACTAAAGTATTTGAGAGTGATTCTAATTCTGTTTGAAGCCATTTCAGGTCTTCACATTAATTGGAGAAAGTTGCATATACCCCATAAACCACGTGCCTAATATGGAGGAGCTAGCCATAATACTGGGAGGTGAAGTGGGAAGGCTTCCCACTATCTACTTGGGTATGCCCCTGGCTGCAAAGTCAAAATCCAAAGGGATATGGAACTGAGAACTGGAAAAGTGTGAGAAAAATTGACAAGGTGGAAGTCTCAGTAATTAACTCTATGGAGAAGACTCGCACTAGTAAATGCAGTTTTAGATGTACTACCAACTTACATGCTATCACTCTTCCCAATTCCTTCAGGTGTTGTTCAGAGACTAGACAAGATCATGAGGTCCTTCTTTATGGCAAAAAAAAAAAAGGAAAAAAGAGTTTTCCACCTAGTCAAATGGAAGGACATCGTAAGGAGTAAGAAACAAGGTGGGGCTTGACATCAGGAATCTGAAACACCAGTGCAAAGCCATGAAGATCAAAAGGCTATGGAGATATGCACAAGAGCCTCAGACCCTAACAAAACCACTAACCCGGCAGAGAATTCATTTTCTGACTCATCTCCCTCTGAATCAGCCTCTGAATCGGCCTTTGAATTGGCCTCTGAATCAGCCACTGAATCAGTTGACATAGAGTCTCCAGGATCCTCAGATTCACTTTCTTTGGTGTCTGAATCAGTTGACATAGAGTCTCCAGGATCATCAGATTCACTTTCTTTGGTGTCTGTATTAGAAGTCCTGACACAACCAAAAAAATTTAATGATAACATGTATAAATATATGAAAAGAACTAATACAACAATTATTAATTACCTCAAAAGTCGGTATACCACGTATACAATGCGTCTCTCTAATGCATTGTGGAAGAAATAGAACTTCTCAATTCTGAAAAGGGGAAATGCATACACGTGAAAATCCATATTATAAATTCTTAAAATTATCTTGACAAAAATCCACTTACATTGCTTCATCTTGGATAATTTTCTCCCGATTTTCGATCAGATAACACTCACAGTCGGATTTCTCCTTGACTCCCATTTCCTCACGCAGTCCTTCAAGCAAATTTGTGATGTATCGATCAAGTCTATCAGACTGCAAAAAAAAAAAGTTTGAGAAAAGTGGTAAGAAACAGTTCAATGTGTGATGCAGAAAACCACCAAAAGTAAGATACAGAACAATGGCGAACCTCCAATGATCCTGTCAAGTCCACTTTATGCATGTCAGCGAACTTCTTTAAGTCAATCTTTTCAACCATATGTTGATCAGCCCTAGTTATTGACATGTTAGAAAGATACATCACATTTGATATAGAATGCAGCAAGTGTGTGGCAACAAGAGTACATGCTATGGTAAATTTAACTCTAAATTCAAACCTTGACTTCTTTCAATAGTCTACCCTAGCACTAGACATGAAGAAATAACTATCTTGAAAATTCTTAAGAACATATTATGAATTTCACTGGTCCTTGGTTCATGGGAGGGGATTTAAAATGTGGTTACCATTGCCACTTGATATACGGTGAGTCTACGGTATTTTTGATGCATTTCACTTGGAGTTTGTGTGAGTCATGGGCATTTTGTCAAGTGTTTGATCTCATTTTGCAGGAAATCGATTTGAAGTAGTTGTTGTTAAAGATAGATGAAGCAGCAGGAGTTTGGCAGAGTACGAGCTCACCCACAAGCCGTCACTCAGTTGACGAGCCGTAGGTGGAAGTGGGCCAGAGGTTCAAGGTAGTCTGACCTAAGTGTGGAGTCATGAAGGCGACCTACGCCCTGTAGCTGGAGTGACAGATCGTAGATGGGAGTCGTCAGTCGATTCAGAAAGTTGAGTTCCAGTACTTAAACACGGATGTGCAGAATGGATCGTGAGTGGACCTACGAACCATAGGTGACAACCGTCGATGAGAAGATCAAGAATTTTTGCCAACTGCTGAACCACGGAGGTGACCTACGGACCGTTGGCTGATCCACGGTCCGCCGTTGGTCACCGTAGGTTGAAGACTGCCAAAATCAAATTTTCCTTATTTTTGTTTCCTACTTGGTTTAGGATTTAAACACTATAAATATAAGTTGTAATTTACGTTTTTAAGGGTTAGATCTTTTTGGAGACTATTTTTCTAAGCTTTTGGAGTTATTTTGCAAACTTTTGGCAATTTAATTCTTGAAGCTCGTTTATGCAATTTGCTTTTGATTTTCAATTCAAGATTGGTATTCATCTACTTTGATTGTAAGTTCATGATTCTTCTTATTAACAACAATATGAATTGTGAATTCTCAAGCATGAGTAGCTAAATCCACGTTTAGGGTTGTGGGAACCATGAGAAATTAACGTGAGACTAATAATTAAGTAATTTTTGAATAGTGTTTATGCATGTATTGTTAATCCTTTCGTTTAGAATGCTTTTTAACGATGGCCAACATTAGAACTCGCCTCGTTCCTACTTGCCTGACCAAGGAGGTAATGAATGACAAAAGGATTAAACAACGGAGATTTAGTTAAGATTAGTTGTTATCTAATAGCCTGACCTTAATCAATTGATGTAAGGGCAAATACCCAACTCAATTGACGCGAGGGCTAATCCGGGGTTAAAGGTTAGTAAAGCACACACCTACTTGGAGGACCAATCACTTAGGGATACCCAACTTATCAATCTTGCATGTTAAATACTAGGATAGAGTTACTATTATTAAGACTACTGCGTTAACAGCTTGTGGGGAACACCTATGCCCTAGTTTTCATCTCATATTGATATCTCAATCTGCAAATCTTGCTTACTTGTTACTTAGTGATACAAATCAACAAACTGTTATTTTATTTACAAATCCCCCGTTTGTTACTTTTCTCGGAAATAGTTTGACTAAATGTAGATAATCGTAAGTTAGCTCAAGTCTAAACCATATTTCTCATGGGATCGACCCTAACTTCAAAGTTAGGTTCTTTACTTGGGCATATCACCACTGCAAAATTTAGATGTAGATCACTCAGCTATAACAAATGTTCAAGCTTTTTTGACTGCATAAATCATAGTGGGTTCAAAGACATGGGTTCAAAGGTAGTAGATATACTTGGAGTAATAAGCATAAAAGAAAGAAAACTCTCCACTTCAAGAAGCAAATGTTAATACTTTACCAAGAAGCCACACACAGGCCACTGTCACGTCCTTGTTAATCTCAAAAACAAAATGACTAATCCTAAAACATGCATGCAAAGAAGCAAATGGAGTGGTAGATTGCTTGTGAAGCATACCTGAGACGTCCTTGAGAATGTGCATAAGCATCTTCCTGGAGAACTCTGAGTATCAGCACCTTCATTTCAGTTCTACAAACATTTTTAAAAAATGTAATTAATGAAATAATCATCATACTATATTAAAAGTGGAAATATTAAATTACGAATCAGCCCATCAAAAGCCGAGTCACGATTCTGCTCTTACAATCAAACACTATTCTATAGAACTTTTGTACAAAAAGGTTAACAAATACAATCAAATGGATACTTGAGTAAATCTGCGCAAATTCTTTTTTTGGATGACCGTGGAGTCCGGGCCAGGTTTTGCGCACTTCGACTAATTCCACGGGATACTTGTCACCTCTCACCAGCAATATAGGTACTAGGCAACTCTGTCCACCAAAGTCAGTTGGAAAGAATCACCTAGGGTTTTTGTCTCCATTGGGATTTGAACCTGAGACCTCATAGCTCTCAACTACTTCATTGACCACAGGACACATCCTTGGGTGCGTAAATTCATATTAATATTGCACAATGGATTTGTTGATTATTTTTAAAGAAACAAAGTTCAAGCCAAGTTTAAAAATGGCCTAAGGCCTCTCTCACCACAAGTTATGCTAACCTACACCAGTATTGGTAGACGCCATGGCTAGAAATGAGGACGACCACACAAATACTAGCAGAAACTCTGGAATATGGAATTGAGCAAAGAATCACCACTCCAACATCAAATATGGTTCAATCGTCAAGGTGAATTTGAGGATTCTATCTTCAAGTCAATCTATGTCGTACTTAGATCTTAGTGGAAATCAATAGTGGCAGGAAAAAGTAAAGATTGGGCATACACCTTCACCAACTGGGTACTCCAATGAATCAGTAACTTCCCACAGGGAGCCAGTCGGGGATGGAATTTCTAATAGGCTACCTACAGGTGAGGAAGGACAGACAAAAATGAACTGTGAAAACTCTACAAGGGCAATAGATTTGCAGAAAATGATCTCACTTTCTTATACCGTCCCAGATCTGGTAGAGGGCAAACAAGTGGTTGAACTTGATAGAGCACAGGTGGAAGAGGAGACTCAAAAGTGGAAGTGTGGGCCCATAATATATGTGGTAGGTGACACCCCCGGAGACCACTAATGGTTAAATATATAGCTCAAACATGGTTGCACGTGGTTGAGCCAGATCAATATTCACATGAAGAAGGCTATTATGCGGTAAAATTCCTATGACTCTCTGATATGCATATGCGGTGTATTCTGGACCATATATAATAGGCCATTGATTCTCTAACCATAGACCCTAGATTTTGATATAAATGCTGAATTTCTAACAGAAATCCCCTTAAGGGTAAAGTTTTGCAATTTGTCAATGAATAGTTGGGGACTAACTCACTTAGTAGGATGGTTAGTTCTTTAATCATCCACTCCTTTTAAGATCTTAACGTGCATATCTTAAACATTAATTACTTTCATTACTATTAATTGTGCATTGCCCGCATACTTATACTAGCAAATTAAGGTAAAATAGATCAATGTATTCTCTGTCTTCTCGACACTGAAACACTTTCAAAGTAGAAAGGTACTTTTTTCATTCTTAACCACAAAGAAAATTGCAACAATCATTCTTTTGAAAAATTACAGTTATACTGCAATTTACAAAGTTAACATGACCCATACATAGAGTGTCAACCATGTAGATAATATTATGATTTAAAAAAAAAATCAATGTTTAAGTAATGAAAAATATCATTCCTTGAAAAGAGAAAGTTGTTCACGGATGGTAAGCACCCGCCACTCCCATCCCTAAGGTTGTGAGTTCGAGTGACCAAGGGAGCAAAAAGGTGAAAGCTCCTAGGGAGGGGTAAAAAACAGAGACAATGAAACACATCATTTCATTTATAAATTATAACAAGTACTCTATACTATGAACCAAAATTCTTTCAAAAGAAATAGGGGTCGTTTGGTAGGCTTTGGTAGGGTGTATAAGAATAATGCTTAATAGAGTGTAATAGTAATGTTTGTATTAGTTATGCTTGCATTAATTAGGTAGAGATTGTTTCGTTTGGTCTTCTTAAAAAATAGCATGCATTGCATAATTTGTTTTTAAAATATTTATTTACAAAGATACCCTCCACAAATTTTGCGGAAAAGATGTAAAAGAAAGTATTGAGAGGCGACTTGATTTTTAACCATGCTAATGCACGCATTAAATCTCCTTGCATTACTAATACCATGAATTTTCATGTATTAGTAATACACTCCTCAATACACAAGAGTGTATAACGAATGCAAGTATTAAGTAAACCTAAGCTGAGAAAGTGTACCAATCAAGATATTACTAATACATAAAGTTAATGTATGTATTATTTCTTCTAATACACTCTACCAAATAACCCTTTAGTACCACACACTTCAATACGCAACAGAGTGTATAACTACTACAAGTATTAGCTATACATAGGTTGAAAAGTATACCAAACAAGGTACTACTAATATACAAAGTTAATGCATGCATTATTTCTTCTAATACACTCTATCAAACGACCCCTTAGTGTCCTTCCTATTTCATCATTTATATGTTCTAATGACAAACTTCTATTAACATTCTCCGTGCATTTGCAGGCAGAAGCACCTCATTAAAACAAGCGAACAAAAAATATTAAACTAAGTCACAAGATACCAAAAAATCAAATTATCAATGTGATAATACTAAAATAGTGAAAAAATTAATAAAGAAAAATTTATGTGATTGTTTCCATTAATTTCTTAGAGAATTATTATTGAGTTAATCACATTGAGAAACTAGATGATAAATATTTTAAAGCAATATGAATCCAATGTATTCGAACAAAAGATCTATAATCTCCCCTTCTCAAATGGAGAAAGTGGTTCCTCCCGTTCTACTTCTATGATAAATCTAGGATCATCCCATACAAATTCAATGTCAATCGCCATCTCCTTGGCACACGTGACGGTTATCACCTCTACTACGTCCTCCTCAATATATGATTAATATTTTTTTTAGCATTACTCGCATTGCTCATATTCTTTCTAATATATCTGCGCATAGTGCAGGTACTTTACTAGTTCTCAATTTATTCCTACTATAGAAGCTGGATGGAATACACAACTTACTCACTGGAAGATGCAAAATGTAATGGACAAACTCAAATTACTGAAGATTCAATGCAAAAGACTAAATAATGATGAATTCAAAGGGATTACTACTAAGTTGCAGCAAGTTAGACAGGATATAACTCAAATATAGAGGCAGGTGCAACATTATTACACCACAGATTAAGCTAATGAAGAAAGGGCAAAACTTGAGCAATTAGAGAGATGTCTTTATTTTATTTTTTAAGAATTGGTAAGTTTGTATTCCTCAGCATTAGGATATGCAGGCAACTTCAGAATTCATCACAAAAGCTACAAATTTCCTATCAACTCTACAATTTGATCTACATCCACTATACATAATTGTTTACACCAAAAAAGTAAAGATACTAAACAATTTCATTTTACTTTGTGAATGGAATTGGATCTATTTTCAAAACATCTTTCATTCCTTTCTTTCCACACAGACCACTATATATACAATGGTATCAACTCCCACCATTTCTTTTGAGTCTAGCTTCCCCCCTCTTCTACTCCAACAACTGAATAGATTAGTTGTGTGCTTTGGCATGGCCCAACTTTGACCACTGATGTTAGAAAAAGTTCCCAGAGCTGTGTTGTGAATCTGCAATGTAGGAATATGTGACTGTTTGTTTCCCCCGTTAGATTACATAGAAAACATCTTGGTACTAGTGTCCTTCCTTTCTTCTGAAGGACTTTCTAGGTCAGGCATGCTTTTCTGATTACTAACCAGGTCAAACATTGCACTTTTGTGGGAATTAAACCTCTACAAATATTCTTCCATTGATATTGAGCACTTCCAGATCTCCCATGTCTCCCTATCTTATCACTGTTAACTGTGAACTTGCCCTCCTTGTTGCGTCTCCAGGTAACCCTGTATGTTGCATTTGCGTCAAGGCTAGCACCCCCCCCCCCAATTTTTCTAGTAATGAGGCCACTCTCTCTATTCATTCAAAAGTCTTCTGAATGATAGGTTTCATCCTTGTGTAGACCAGCAATCACCTACCTAGGCATCAGGATTGGTGCAAATGAAGAAGAGGTCCGGAAATGATTCACTCAAAGGGGTCTGATCAATCCAACCATCTCTCCAAAAATTGAAGTTGTTGGAGCTTCCCACTTTCAGAATCAGATTTTCTTCTATAAAGCTCCATAATGCTCTAATTGTTCTCCATACTCACCATCCATATGGTGTTGTAACTGTCTCTATAAACCTTGGATTCAGTTCCCCATATTTTGCTGTTGCCACCTCCTTCCAGAGAGTGTTATCCTCAATGATAAATCTCCATAGCCATTTCATTAAAAGATCTCTATTTTTAACCTTCAGATTTCTGATACCCGGGTTTCCTCTTTTTTTTATATAAAGTAATTTTATTTTTGATAAAAGATACCCAGGCCTCCTCTTAACTTGCTCTGCATTACAGTATTCCACTTCACCAGATAGTAACCCTTGCCTTCTTTCCCTCCTTGCCATAGAAAGTTCCTTCTAAGCATGTCCAGCTTCTCGATAACTTTTAAAGGAATTGGGAATAAGTACCATAAGTGGGGAGGGAGTCCTATACATAGTTAATTAGAATCACTCTACCTCCCAATGAGAGGTATTGTGCTTTCTGATGAGTGGGAGATCTTCACTCATTTGAGGTTCTTTGCTGGTTAGTTTTGGCTTGCTTTAGGTAAGAATTGGTGCTTTTAATGTGGTTTTCTTCATATTTGCAGGAAAATGAAGTGAAGAGTTGATTTAGAAGACATTTGAAGAAACCAAGTGAAATTGAGGCAAAAAGGGCACAAAAGAAAGAAAGTTAAGCTGGTAGACAAATGGTCATCACGACTGCGTGGAAAATGGGTCGCGATTGCCATCAACAGAAATCTCAGACTTTGCAATCGCGTGGTCAAAGATCGCGATCACATGACTTAGCATCACTACTCATCGCAACCGCGTCAGTTAAGTGTCGCGACCGCGAAGGCAAAAGTCAAGCGCCTAGGCAAATTTAGAATTTCACCAATTCGATCCCAAAAACCCTTTTTACACTCATGAGCAGCCATTTTTGGATCTAACTTTCGATATTCCATCAGATTTGATATGTCTTAGCTTAGAATATTGTAGAGAGAATATTGACAGTTCATATTTTGGGTTGAGACTTTGAAGGCGTCTAGTGACGAGCTGGCCAAAATTGAGCAGTTACTGGGAATTGAACATGGTGAACTTCCATTCAAATAACTAGGGATTCCATTAGCTACAAAGAAGTTATATGTACTACAATGGCAACCTCTCATACAGAAAATTGTGGCAAGAATATTCTAATGGACAGTAACTAAACTTTCATATGCAGAAAGGATACAACTAGTCAAGTCAGTAATATTAGGGATCCAGTCCTACTGGTCACAACTTTTTTCTCATTCCTACCAAGGAGGAAAAGATCACGGAAGCTAATTGTAGGAGATACATTTGGTCAGGAACTAATGAGATCACAAGAAGAGCATTGGTGTCCTGGAATACCACATGCTTGCCTAAAAGGCTGGTGTTAAGACCTGTTTGATATCAATTTATGGAATAAAGCAGCAATAGCATGCCAAATGACGTTTCTACAAATGCTAGATGGTTAGTCTTCACTATAATCTTTCGGTTGCTATTACCGGCAAAACATTCCTCTCTTCATGCCATAATTAAATTTTATAAATATGTTTCTATTACATGAATCTTGCTCCTTTGCGATTATTGTGTTTTTTGGTCTGTAGCATTATTTATAACTTCTCTTTTGGTTCTCTTTTCAACTCAAGCTCATGTATAGTTTCTTTTTAAAAATATGTCACTGGACGTGTATCTATAGGTGCATTGGTTGAATAAGCTAGGTCTATGGATCTTGCGACTAACTATGTGTATGCTTCAGAATGATGATGAAATCATGGAGCTGGAGATCGCATCCACAAGGCTTCAATGTCAGCCCGAAAATGTATTATCTATTGCATTCAAAGTTGAAAAGATTTTTTATATAGTACATATTACTCTCTTTTGATTGTATAGTCAAGTTTTGCTTTATCTATAAATAAAAAGGGTTCTCATATTTCATTAGGTAATGTTCCTAATGAAAAAATTTGCATGTAGAGTGGACACATCTATTATTGCTTTGACATGGGTGGTCTCTAGACATTTTTATAAATGATTTCTTGAACAGACCATCATATGATTAAGCAATATATGTTTTCAACCAAAACTATATTCACACATCATGTATCAAACAAACAATCAATGTATCGAACTTGAAGAATAAGATAGAGATAGAAATCCAAATTGAAAACCTAGAAACTAATTTCTCACAAGCATATAGAGGCTATTTCGTGGTTGATGCGCCCATTAGTAGGTAACGTCCTAACACTTTGTTTTCAAAAGACATCATATTGGTTCTCCAATTTCTTTGAAAGACAGTTAAACTCTAGCTATTCAGTGTTATTTAATTAGCAATATGGTTTAACACTTGCATTTTAATGTATGTTTACTAAAAAGTCCTTTCATATATCTAAGGAAAACACCATTATCTATTAATTTTAGACCTATTGTAACAAATTATAAATGATGTTTAGGCAAAGAACATTTGGTATCTTCAAATAACTTAACTCCTATCAAATCTAAGCCAAAGGTGGTATTTGTTATCATCACATAATATAACTTTCTTTCAGTCCAATCTAAGCCCGCGAGTACTACCTTCTCTATAATTGGTTCAATAATTTAGTGAGTATTATACTATTCTATACTATTTGATCTCAACCACATGTGCAATGCATAGTATATACAAAATGTTAAATGTAACAGTGTATTGGGATAAACCTGATCATGTGAAGCTCTGTGTACTCTTTATATCCCAACTTAATAGTTGAGATACCAAAGAGATGTCTTCGGCAGTTGTCCTCAAAATCTTTACATTCCGGTGATATTTGATCAGCTAATTCAGCTACATCTAAAAGTATATGTCAGATATATAAAACAAAGATTTATAAGTTGAAAAACAATATAGTTTATGTTGTGTTTCAACACATACATTTACTGGATGAAAAGTCGATCAACATTTTTCTCTTGGCATATTTAAGGTTCACCACGGGTGTACGCAACCTATAAATAATTAATTAAATTTATAGTTACATTGTAGAAAACAACAAATTATAATATATGTATTAAAAAACTTACTTGGACAACTTGTCACTAACAGCAAGCCGTTTGATGTCATAATAACTCATAGCCACTGCATTCAATATAATAATCAAACCAAATGTATTCAACACATCCATTTAAATGTGAATTAATATGGGTTGGAGAGGTCTAAGTAGGAAGTAAAAGTTACTGGTAAGGAGTTGAAACAGAGAGACAGTGATTTTCTTTTTCCAAATAAGTTTCAATAAATTAACTTGTAATGATCCTACTCAGTAAAATTAATTAGGCAAAAGGTCAGCAGCAGTAGTTATATAACAACCTGGAAGGAAGGAGAATCATTCAACGATAATTCTGGTAAATTTCCCTCCTCTTCCTCGTACTCTCTCTCCTCAGTTCTTCTTCTCTATTCTAATTCAGATATTCTTTTCCTTCTTTCAACAGATTTGAGACTCACCCTCGATGCCCACTTATCTTAGTTATTATAAATACAGGCAGGTCTTAGTTGAGATCCTAACAATAGGTATCAAAGCAAGATTTGTGCAACCTGCGTGGTAGAGAATGGCTGACATAACAAGATCCAGGATGATGGAGGAAAGGCTGGCTAGACATGACGAGGTCTTAACAGAGGTACAGGCTAATCAACATGAGATTCGAAATACACATACAGGGGTCCAAGGAACGTTGGAGTTGATCCTTGATCAACTAACAGCTCTCGAGAGAAAACCTATTCGAGCCCATGGAGAACACCAACAAGGTGACGGCATACTTCCTAATCCGGCTCAAGAACAAAGGCCAAACAGGCTATGGATGGTGTCCATTCCCCGTCCCAAGTAGGAGTTACCTAGTTTTGAAGGTCATGAACCTGAGGTCTGGCTGTGCAAGTGTGATAAGATATTTCAACTTGTATAGAACGCAGGAGCATCAGAAAGTAGAAGCAGCTGCCTTATATTTGAATGGGTTAGCAAAGACTTGGTATCACTCTCTAGTACTGAGTAGAGGATTGGTTAATTGGGTGGATTTCAAGGAAGAGTTGATTAGTAGGTTTGAAGATGAGTTGCTGGATGACATTGTTGAACAGTTCCACAGGCTTGTTCAAACAGTATCAGTGGATGAATTTCTCGAAAAATTTGAGAACCTCAAAGCGCAAATGCTTGTGAGGAATCCACACCTCAATGATGCACACTATTTATCTAGTTTCGTGGTAGCATTAAAGGAGGAAATCAGGTTCACTGTAAAGATGTTCAAACCAACTACTCTTAAGTTGGCAATTGAGAAAGCTGGGATGCAAAAGAAGGCAAGAGAAGGCAATTGAAGTTGTTCAAAGGAGAAATAAAGTTACCACTAAGCCTGCTACTGTTATGAGCCATAATTCTCTCACTAAGGACTTAGGAAGCTCGACCAGTAGACCTAATGCTTTTAAACTTAGTCCTGAAGTTTATGAGTATAGGAAGCGCAATAGGTTGTGTTTTCGATGTGGAGACAAGTACATTGTAGGGCATCAGTGTAGACCAAAGCAATTGAATTGCTTAACGACAGAGGTTCAATATAAGGAAGGACATGAGAATAAAGTAGCACTGTCTTACAGCAAAAAGGGCTCACTAAGTTACTAGGCCTCGATTATGAGGTTCAATATAAGGAAGGACATGAGAATAAAGTAGCACATGCACTATCAAGACAGGAAGAACAAAGGCAATTGTTAGCTATCAGTGTCTCAATTCAATATGCAGGAAGTTTCTAATAGTTATAAGTGTCTCAATTCATTATGCAGGAAGTTTCTAATAGTTATACGGGGACCCTTAGGTGTAGGACTTGATCACACAACTGTCTATAGACTTACAAGGACCTAGTTTATGGCATTACTTTCCTGGGATCCTTAGGAAAAAGGGCAAGGTCTACATTGGAGCTACCGGAGAGTTGAGACAACAACTTGTGAAATCATTCCATGCTTCACAAGTTGAAGGGCATTCAAGTCAACTAGGTACTCTAAAAAGGTTGTCCCAACTATTTTATTGGCCTAAAACGAAACAGATGGTTAATGATCTTGTGTCTAGCTGTGAGATTTGTTAGGGGAGCAAAGATAACAATGCTACTTATACAGGCTTATTGCAGCCACTTCCTATACCTAATCAAGCTTTGAGTCAAATCAGCATGGACTTCATTGAAGGCTTACCCAAGTCTAGGGGCAAGGATGTGATCCTGGTGGTAGTTGACAGGATGACCAAGTATGCCCTAGCTCTGATTTTATTGAAACAGAGAGAAATTTATTATGATGCATATAATGAAGGTGAACAGATAGAACATTTCAGGTTGGTGACATGGGACATAACCCCTCAACTAATCTGTCTCTCTGATTTTATTTTCTCTGTTTATTGTATTACACATCATTTAGCTCGTTTTATTCCCCATCTTTAAATTACAACAATTTCAATCAACAAATAAAACCCATCCTCAATCCCCATTACTCCCCAACACAATTAGGAAAGTAGTCATGTGTAGTCTAAGAGTTTAACAAAGTTTAGAAGTCACTTGCCTCAAAACACTTCAACTAGTAACTCAAATTTGAGTTTTACCCTTCCGAGCACGC
>JAJOOO010080699.1:0-35337 GCA_029582685.1 Solanum piurae
TTTTGAAAAATTATAACTTTTAAAATTTAACGACTTCAAGACCTAAAACACCAATAAATTAAAATGAACTTTATAAAAAATGTGTGTACTAATAAAAATTAGAGTTTAGGTCTTGAAAAAATGTAACTTGTAAAAAATTATGGTTAAGATCTTTTGTAACTTCAAGAACTACAACATCAATAAAATGAACTTGAAGAAAATATATGTACTACTAAATTTAGGGTATAACTTCTAACAAATTAGGATTTATGTATTGTAACTTCAAGACCTAAAACACCAACAAATTAAAATGAACTTTTAGGATTTAGGTATTTAAAAATGTAACTTCTAAAATATTACCATTTAGGTCTTGTAAATGAATATCGAATATAAAATATTAATTTTAAACATTGCATATAAAAGACTGTGTTCTATCCATATGGATTCTGGCATGCATCCACGGCCCATACTAATTAATTAACATTTTTTTAAAAATAAATTTCAAATCCATTAAATTAATGTCTTGTGATTTACTACCAAATTTAAACATGTCATTTAAATTCTGAATCTAACTTCTACATTTTAGATAAAATTGAGCTCAAATTGATATAGCTAAAGCCTTGAGGATAATTTAATCATTCAACAGTTAAACTTATTTTCAAAATGCCTTCTTGGAATGAAACCTTTCTAATATTCTAAGTATGATAAATAAATGTTTATGCCCCAAAATTCTCACTTACCATATCTTCCCTCTCTGTATATATACTAATATTATAGGTATGATAAATAAATGTTTGTGCCCCAAAATTCTCACTTACCATATCTTCCCTCTATATGTATATATTAGAGGTAGAAGTAATCCCTAGGGTTTACTTCTTGCCGCTGACAATTCATAGCAAGCTCTAATGACCTGAACTACATTGTTTTTTGGTGCCTACGTGAATCAGGTAAATCAAATTTCCTCTTCCTAATATGTTCCTTTGTACTATCTATTAGGGTTCAAATTGGTTTTCATGCTTCTTATAGAGTTCTATGTGGAGAATTTGATGTTGTATTTCTATTAGAGGATAGTTTTATTGCTTTGATATGGTTTAATTATTCGAGAGTGTGTTGGAAACAAGATTCTCTACTTGCCCAAGTTACGGGTATGGTTCGGGTATGTTGTTATTGTTAGACGAGTTTAATTCTTCCAAGTTAACATTTTTCTGAAACATTTCTAGTGCATAAGCTTTTTCTGAGCCAAGTGTTTATCGGAAACAGTCTATCATGGTTAAGGATGCAAATAACTTACGTTTTTCAAATCAAATCATTTATTAAAAAAAAAAGTACTTTTGGAGAAAAATAATCTGTGTAAGGATTTCTCTTTTGGTCAAACACCTCAAATGTAAAAAAGAGTGCTTTTAGCCTCACAAAAGCCTCTAGACAAATAGGCTACTAGAAACGTAAGAATTTCTATTCTTTCAAACTTTCCAATATTTCTTAAAAACTTCATTGATTACGTCTATTAAGAATGCAACAATTGTGAATGGAATATATTTCAAACATTAAAAAGAATGACTACAGAGAAATTGCCTTGTCTTAAATTGTTGATCATCAAAGAATTTCCTAATTTGAATAAGGAATCTAACTGTTAATCATCAAAGAATATGACAGAAAAGGACAAAAGGACTATTAGCCCCTACAATAACAACATACCCGATGTAATCCCATAAGTGGGGTGTGGGGGGACTAGAATGGTGCTTGACTCGAGACAAAATTTAGGTTGTTGCTTTCACTCCTTTGTTTATCCCGTTCACACTCTTTTTCTTTATGTTGCTTCTCCTTTTCTCTTGCAGGTTCTCATTGTTGGTCCCTCTCGTTGTCATCATTTGCCTTATCCTTCAGCCTAGGTTCATCTTTTCGAAGTTTTTCTTCTCTTTTATTATATTTTGCAGGTCACACACATTCTATGTAATGAGATTCAAAAGTTGTAGAAACTTGAAGTCTTCATCCAAATCAGTTTCATCTTGCATTCTTTAGTTATTATTGGTTAGTTCAATATTATCAAAAGAGCTAAACTTCGGATACAAAAATTAGAATATCAAAATAGTTGCATTACATTGCTCCAATTTGTTTCTAGTTCAAGATATTGAATACCTTTTTTGCACATGATTGTGTGATGTATGCTTGTTCGTGCTTCATTATGATACTTGTATATGTATAAATGTTGCAATGTTGATCACACTTGTTGTAAAATAAAATAGATGAATTACCATTGCCATGAAATCATGACTTAAATAAATGATATTGATGATATACTTGTGATTGTGATTGTGGTGTGTGAATGAGATCGGTTGCCACGTTCAAGCATAACTAACGTGGATTGGTTGCCATGTTCCGACATAAAATGGGATCGGTTGCCATGTTCCGCCATAAATATGGGATCGGTTGCCACATTCCAGCATGCTAACTATTTGGGTTTGGGTTCCGTGAGAGGACCAATGATGTGATATAAAATGTGAAGCTGATCATTGTTCATAAATGTTGATAATATTATTTATGTTGATATATATGCATGTGATTATAGTGTTGTCTTGACTTGTTTATGCTGCACTAGTGGGATAGCCGTGTGATACTACCAGTACACTGTGGTTGTGTACTGATTATGCGCTTGCTCTTATTTTTGTTAAGTATAGGGCATCTTCAAGCTGCTATTGACAGACCTCGCTTAGAAGATCAGTGATCGTCACTTCGAATTCAAGGGTGAACTATTCTTCCGGGCTTCCATGGGATTCTCTTTCGTCTATGTCCACCATTTCTGGACTTAGATAATTGTTTTAGTTAGTTGATTAGTTCATTAGTTAGGGATTGTATCCCTTTTTGTTTATACTTGGTTCATTGTTAGATGTTTTGCTACATATACTTTCAGGTTCTAGATTATTCTTCCACATTGTTAGTTTATTATTGTTAGAATTTTGTTAGAGTTTATGGGAACTCTATTTTTCCTTCCTTTGTATTTGACTTAAATGGCTTAGTTATTGCTTTAGTTGCTTGGTTTGGGTTGTAGTAGTGGTTCTCCCATCGGAGTGTTAGTGTGGGTGTCAATCACAACGATCTGGGTCGTGACAAATTGGTATCAGAGCCTAGGTTTGTTGATCTTGATGTACCAAAATGAGTCTAGTAGAGTCTCGCGGAATGGTACGGGGACGCCTTTACTTTTCTTCGAGAGGCTATAGGACTTTAGGAAATCTCTTTATTTATCTTGTCTTCTTTCGTGCTATAACTTGATTCTAATTGGTATCTGTTAACTCGAATTGGTATCTGACCTCCTTCACTCTTCTGTCCGTAGATGGTTAATACTAGGTATAACGGCTTCAGGCTTGTAGCTTCCGTCAATGCTCCAGTTGATAAATCTTAAGCGAGAGGTTGCGGTCAAGGCAGGGGTAGAGGAAGAGCTAGGAGTAGAGGCCGAGGAAGAGTTGCGTCTGCTAGAGATGAGATACCGGTCGGGATTGCTCCCCAAAATGAGTCCCCTCCCGTACATCATAAAGAGATAGATGAGGATGTTGAGGTTGAGAATGTTGAGGAGGTCGGATAAGAGAAAGAGGTGTATGTTGAGACTACTGATGTTACCCCCGGGGATAGACCCAGTGTTAGCACGACAGATCATGTTATTCCTGACAGGGTTGGTTGGTCCTGGAGTGCTTCCTTCTGTTCAAGCAACTCAATCTCCTGCTAATCCCCCTGTTGCTAGCACTGCGCCCAAGACGGGTGGGACGGGAGGTAATGATGTTTTCTTCTGTCCTTTGATGGGTTCTATTATGACTTATAATGAGCACGAAATGTTGACTAAGTTTTTGAAGCTAAAGTCTCTTGTGTTTCTTGGTTCTGAGAATGAGGATGCTTATGAGTTCATCTTAGATTGCTATGAGAGGCTTCATAAGTTGGGAATTATCCATTAACATGGGATTGAATTTGTGTCTTTTCAACTGCAAGGTGAGGCTAAGCAGTGGTGGAGAGCTTATATATAATGCAGATCCTCTATTTTACCTCCACTTACTTGGACCCAATTTCATGCTCTGTTTCTATAGAAGTATGTGCCTAGGACTTTGAGGGATCGCAAGAAGGATTAGTTCATGGCTTTGGAGCAGGGTCGTATGACTGTGGCAGCTTATGAGGCCAAGTTCCATGCTTTGTCTAGATACGCTACTCAACTGCTGACTACTGAGGAAGAGAGAATCCGATTATTTATTAAGGGACTAAATTCTGAGTTGCAAGTATTAACTGTTCATATGACTTCTGCAGGGAGGAGGTTCAATGAGGTAACAAATTATGTTAGGAAAATGGAGGGGGTAAGGCGAGACGGTCAAGCTAAGGTGTTGGCTAAAAGGGCCAAGAACTCGGGTAACTTTCAAGGTTCTTACTCTAGAGGTTCAGGAAGGCTGACACTTGCAGCCAAGACAATTCAATCGTATATGCCCGCCTCTATAGGTAACTACTCGAGAACTCCATCTTATAATTTTCAGGATAGCCAGGGAGTCGCTTCTTCGACGGGCGGCATGCCATCTTTTGATCGTACTTGCTACAATTGTGGAGAACCTGGGCATATGAGGAGAGATTGTCCTCATCCGTGTGTGTTTGATTCCGTACAACAGCCATCTAGAGCAGTTGTACCCATGGAAAATGCTAATAATGGTAGAGGACATCCACAAGGTGGGTGATGAGGTAATCAACGAGACCGTGGAGGTAGAGGAAATGGTAATGGTAACACAGGTAAGGGTAACACGCAACCGGGAAGGGAAGTGGCTCGTCAAGATGATAGGGCTCAATGTTAAGCTTTTCTGGGCAAGAATGAGGTGGAGGCATCTGACGCGGTGATCACAGGTACTATTCTTGTCTGTGACCGGATGGCTAATGTGTTGTTTGATCCGAGTTCTACTTATCCATATGTATCCGTGAGATTTGCCTCAGATTTTGATATGATTTGTGATATTCTTGATGCCCCTATTATTGTTTCTACCCCAGTTGGAGAGTAAGTCATAGTTACCCATGTCTATCGTTCTTATCCTATTTTGTTTATGGGATTTCAAACTTGGGCTGATTTAGTGATTTTGGATATGATTGACTTTGACATAATCTTAGGCATGACTTGGTTGTCCCCCCCCATTATGTTGTACTTAATTGTAATACTAAGTTTGTAACTCTAGAAATTCCGGGAAAGGAAAAATTAGATTGGAAAGGGGTGTACAAGCCTAAGCAAGATAAGATTATATCCTCCATTCGGGCTAGTAAACTAGTAGAGCAGGGTTGTTTGGCTTATTTGGCTCATATTAGGGATGTTGAGATTGAGGCTCCATACATTGAGTCTATTCATGTGGTGTCTGAATTTAGTGAAGTGTTTCCTAATGACTTGCCTAGTATGCATCCAGATAGAGATATATATTTTGGCATTGATTTAGAGCCTGATACGCGCCCCATTTCTATCCCTCCATACCGCACGGCTCCTGCAAAATTAAGAGAGCTTAAGGCTCAAATCCAAGAGCTCCTTGATAACAGATTTATTCGCCCTAGTGCTTCTCCATGGGGTGCTCCAGTTTTGTTTGTTAAGAATAAGGATGGTATTATGAGAAAATGTATAGAATATTGGAAATTAAACAGAGTCACTATTCGAAATGGGTACCCTTTGCCTCGAATAGATGATCTCTTTGACCAATTACAAGGTGCAACGGTTTTCTCTAAGATTGATCTAAGATCCGGTTACCATCAGTTGAAAATTAGGCATAAGGATGTGCCCAAGATGGATTTTAGAACTCGATATGGGAACAATGAGTTTTTGGTTATATCTTTTGGTTTGACCAATGTGCCTGCAGTTTTCATGAGTTTAATGAATAGGGTGTTCAAGCCATTTCTTGATTCTTTTGTGATAGTCTTTATTGATGATATTTTGGTTTATTCAAAAAGTGAGAAAGAGCATGCTGACCATCTTTGTATCGTTTTGGGTATTCTTGGGAAGCAGAAGTTGTATGCTAAATTTTTGAAGTGTGAATTTTGGTTGAAATCGATTGCATTTTTGGGCATGTAGTTTTGAAAGAAGGGTAATGGTAGATCCTCGAAAGATTGAGGCGGTTAAGAATTGGGTTAATCCTAGCTCTGTGACGGAAGGTAGGAGTTTGTGGGGTTCACTAGCTATTATCGTCGATTTGTGAAGAACTTTGCTTCTATTGCCACTCACTTGACTAATTTGACCAAAAAGGAGATACCATTTGAATGGACTGGAAAATGTGAGGAGATCTTTCAAAAGCTCAAGACTCTCTTGACCACCGCGCCTATTCTAGCATTACCGGTTGAAGCTAAAGATTTTATTATTTATTGTGATGCTTCATATTCTGGTTTGGGTGTTGTGTTGATGCAGGATAAGAATGTTATAGCTTATGCCTCACTTCAATTGAAGGTGCATGAGAGGAATTATCCAACGCATGATTTATAGATGGCAGCGGTAGTGTTTGCTCTTAAGATCTGGCGGCATTACCTTTATGGTGTTAAGTGTGAAGTGTTTAATGATCATCGTAGTTTGCAGCATGTGTTCACTCAAAAGGATCTGAATTTGAGACATCAAAGGTGGATGGAGTTACTTAAGAATTATCATGTGACCATTCAATACCATACGAGCAAGGCTAATGTGGTGGCATGCGCTTTGAGTCAAAAAGCGGTGAGTATGGGTAGTTTAGCTTGCTTAAGTGTATCCAATTAACCTTTGGCTAAAGAAATTCAGACCTTAGAGTCTAAATTCATGCAATTAGGCATCTTAGAAAGAGGTGGGGTGCTAGCTAGTATTGAGGTAAGGGCCACTTTCATTGAAGAGATCAAGGCCAAATAATTTGAAGATGAGTATTTGGAGGAACTTAAGAAAAAGACTGTGATCGGTAAGGCACAAGAGACCACTCTTGATGCAGATGGTGTGCTCAATTTCAAAGGGAGAATAAGTGTTCCTAGAGTAGAGGACTTGATTGAGAAATTGTTGGCAGAGTCTCATGGTTCGCGATATTCTATTCATTCGAGTGTGACCAAGATGTATAGAGATATGAAGTGGATTTATTGGTGGCCAGGTAAGAAGAAAGACATAGCGGAGTTTGTGGCGAAGTGTCAAAATTGTCAACAAGTGAAATATGAACATCAAAGGCCTGCAGGTTTACTTCAAAGAATGCCAATTCTGAAATAGAAGTGGGAATGAATAGCCATGGATTTTGTGGTTGGTCTTCCCAAGACTTTGGGGAAGTTTGATTCTATTTGGGTAGTGGTGGATAGATTGACTAAGTCAGCCCATTTTAATTCAGTAAGAATAGATTATAATGTTGAACAATTGGCTAAAGTATATGTGAAATAGATAGTGAGGTTGCACGGGGTTCCCTTTTCTATCATCTCCGACCATGGTACCCAATTCACATCTAAGTTTTGGAGGAAATTGCATGATGAATTAGGCACACAACTCACTTTTAGTACAACCTTTCATCCACAGACGGATGGACAATCGAAGAGGAATATTCAAGTATTGGAAGACATGTTGATAGCATGTGTAATTAATTTTGAAGGACATTGATATAAGTTCTTACCTTTGTGTGAATTTTCTTATAACAATAGTTATCACTCTAGCATTGATATGGCACCATTCGAGGTACTCTATGTGAGGGGATGTAGATCACCCATAGGATGGTTTGAGATTGCCGATGTGAAGCCTTTGGGGGTTGGTTTAGTGAAGGATGCTCGAGATAAGGTGAGGAGTATTGAAGCTAAACTTCTACTAGCCTAGAGTAGACAAAAGAAGTATGTGGATCATAAGGTAAGAGACACGACATTTTAATTCGGTGAAAATGTTCTTCTTAAGGTATCACCCATGAAAGAGGTGATGAGGTTTGGTAAGAAGGGTAAGCTAAGTCCTAGATACATTGGTCCATTTGAGGTTCTTGAATGTGTAGGACCGGTGGCGTATAGATTGACTTTACCTCCTAATCTATCGAATGTTCATCCGGTATTTAATGTATCTATGTTGAAAAGGTATCATGGTGACGGGGATTATATCATTAAGTGAGACTCAATTGTGTTAGACAAGGACCTCCAATATGAGGAGGAACCGATTGCAATTCTTGATCGTGATGTGCGTAAGTTGAGGACTAAGGAGATTAAGTCCGTGAAAGTTCAATGGAAGCATCGTCCAGTTGAGGAAGCTACTTGGGAGACCGAGAGGGACATGCGAGACAAGTATCCCCAATTGTTCATCAAAACAGGTACTACTTCATTCCTTCCTTAGCCTATTTTTTTCCTAAGTTGTCACTCGGGGACGAGTGATAGGTAAATTGGTATCTATTGTAACGACGGGTTCCGTCGTTAGAGAAAAGCCAACGGGGGAAAATTTTGGGTTGGAAAACTTTTTCGTAGTATCTTGAAATTTCCCAACCTAGTCTAGATTTAGACAAAATTGGAGTCTTTGAGGTGTAGGGAAATCTGGTAGCAATTGGGTGAGTTACTTATGATTTTGATTACATGAGTAGTTAGATAACTCATTAAAGAACCTGTATGACTTTACGGAATTGAATTCGGGTGAGTATAACTCTCGCAATCGATCTTAGCATAAAGGGTATTTTCTGAGCATCGTAGGTTAGAAGGGTGTTGTGAAATAGGAAATTTGGAATTCCTTAAATTGCCTCTCTGTCTCACAAATGCCGCCTCGGCGGGGATTTCTACCGCTTTGGCGGGGACCCTGTGTCGGGGTGGTGGCCGCTATGGCAAACTAGACGCGACTTAATGTCGTTAATAAACCCCTAAATGAACTTATTTGGCACTTTTCGATTCTTAGAGCTAAGGAACAAACCCCAGGCGGCTCCTACTCATTTTCACCATTCTTGAGGCTAAAGGTAAGCTTTTCACTCCCCGAATCTATTTTTCAATCCGTAGAACGTAATAGAATGGGTGAATATTGATCGGGGAGGGTTTTGTTATACATTCTATAGTGGAAACAACCATAATTTGGATAATTGAGATCATGGGTTTGATCTAGGGTTCATAGAATTGTTATAGTTTTGGGTAATTAGCGATTGTTTGTTGATTTCCGTGTTGTATTGATTGTTTGTAGACTCAGAACAAGTGGAATGAATCCTGAAAGGGAAGGATGAAATTTCTTAGGGTTTCAAGCTTGTTTCGAGGTAGGTGATGGTTGTGATTCTATGATGTATGCTTGTTCTTGCTTCATTATGATACTTGTATATGTATAAATGTTGCAATGTTGATCACACTTTTTGTAAATGAGATAGATGAATTATCATTTCCATGAAATCATGACTTAAATGTATGATCTTGATGATATACTTGTGATTGTGATTGTGGTGTGTGAATGGGATCGGTTGCCACGTTCCAGCATAAAATGGGATCGGTTGCCACGTTCTGGCATAAATATGGGATCGGTTGCCACATTCTGGCATGCTAAATGTTTGGGTTTGGGTTCCATGAGAGGACCAATGATGTGGTATAAAATGTGAAATTGATCATTGTTCGTAAATGTTGATAGTATTGTTTATGTTGATATATATACATGTGATTATAGTGTTGTCTTGAATTGTTTATGTTGCACTAGTGGGATAGCCGCATGATCCTATCAATACACTGTGGTTGTGTACTAATTCTGCACTTGCTCTTATTTTTGTTGAGACTGGGCATCTTCAAGCGGCTATTGACAGACCTCGCTTAGAAGATCAGTGATCGTCGCTTTGAATTCAAGGGTGAGCCAATCTTCCGGGCTGCCATGGGATTTTCTTTCGTCTATGTCCACCATTTCCGGACTTAGATAATTGTTTCAGTTAGTTGATTAATTCATTAGTTTGGGTTGTATCCTTTCTTGTTTAGACTTGGTTCATTGTTAGATATTTTGGTACATTGACTTTCAGGTTCTAGGTTATTCTTCCGCATTGTTAGTTTATTATTATTAGACTTTTGTTAGAGTTTATGGGAACTCTATTTTTCCTTCCTTAGTATTTGACTTAAATGCCTTAGTTATTGCTTTAGTTGCTTGGTTTTGGATGTAGTAGTGGTTCTCCCACCGGAGTGTTAGTGTGGGTGCCAATGACGACGGTCTGGGTCGTGACATTAACTCTACTGTGAATCTATGGCATGTTGAACGAGGGAGTCTTCTTCATAGTTTGAATGGTCACATGTAATGGATGTGAACTCATTATGTCTAATAAAATTAAGGCATTCTTATTAAATCAGTATTCTAAAAGCCGATCGTCTCATATGTGGTTTGTTTACTTATACTCAGTTGAACTATCAATCAGTTTTATCAAAGGCGATCGCCTTTGGCGAATGTCGAGGTGAGGCGCAGCCTTTACGCCCATTATTGGCAAGGTGAGGCGACCTTAAAATGGCGAGCAAATGTGAGTTGCGAGTGGGAGGTGAGGTGAGCCAATAAAGGCGTCACCTTTATTTTATTTTAAAAATTGCCTGAATTGATAATTAAAAGGTAACATTATGGTTTATTTGGAATTTTGGACAAACCCAGCTCTGTTTTCTCCTTTTTCCTTCGAGTTCATAGTAGTGACTCTCGTCTCCAGCTTCGCAACCTCCAGCAGGTACTTTTTCTCTCCTCTTCTTCAGTTCTTCTTTCTCCTCTGCTTCGTGACCTTCAGCAGCTACTTTTTTAGCAATTGTTTTCTTCTTCTTCTTTAATGTGCAGTCACAAGTGTGCACAATCTTTGTTTTTTTTTTGCTCTGTTATTTAATTTCTGTAGACTATTGCAATATGCCTATTGTTTTCTTTAAGAAAACATTATAGTCCTTCTATATTCATTTCTGCCCAACTCAATTTAGTTTTATAGTAATTCTACGGTTAGTTTTGACTTAAAATGTTTGCTAATATGTTATTGCTATTTGAAATTTTGAATATCTATATATTCAAATAATTTGGATATCTATATATTAAATATTTTGGATATCTATATATTTAAAGGGTGAGTGCCTCGTCAACCCTCGTCGACCCTCGTCGCCTTTTGTCATCCAAAACACTACCATCAATACCTATATACCTATTCCATTTATTTGGGTGGGGACGTAGGAGGGAGGGGAGAGAGTGGACTGAGAATGGGGTAACTGTGTATATTTCTATCAGATCATCAAATCTTCGTATCTTTCTTGTTGATTTTTTTTGTTTTTTACTGATTAGGTTCTCTTCCATTTTAAATCTAGGAAACCTCTTTACTCTGTTGTATTTAGTCTGAACAATGAATACTTAGAAAGTAGGTCATTGGATAAATGCATGAATATATGGTTAATGAAGGAGGACAAGATTATAAAAACTTACAATGGCGATGGCGGTATTTTTGAAGTGTGTTGGAGCAAGGAAGGGAACAAGGTTGCAACTTCTTTTGCAAACAACAAGGTTTGTGTGTTTGATATTCGATTGTAAAAGTTGAGGAATATCTTTAAAAGGACTCAGGAACACAGAGGCACAAATTTCACAATTCCAGATACTCTGCCTTGCAGAAATGCATATTGTAGATAAGCTTTTTTTAATTTGTCACTCGATGTCCGGCTTACCCACTTTGGGCCGACTATATCATTATGACTTTGATCTAAACTTAGGGTTGCGGTACCCTAATGATTTAGTCGCCCCAATGTGGGTAAACCGGACACCGAGTGACAAATCATAAAAGCTTATCTACATTCTGCATTTCTGCAAGGCAGAGTTTCTTGAATTGTGAAATTCCTACCTTTGTGTTGCCAAGTACTTTGAAAGCTATTTCTCAACCTCTACAATCAAATATCTGACACACAAACCTTGTTGTTTGCAAAAGAAGTTGCCACATTGTTGCCTTCCTTGTTCCAACACACTTTGAAATATTGCCATCGCCACTGTAAGTTTTACAATCTTGGCCTCCTTCACAGATCATATATTCATGCAATTATCCAATGACCCACTTACCAAGTATTCACCGTTTGGACTAAATGCAACAAAGTAAACAAGTTTCCTGGATTCAAAATGGAAGAGAACCTACTCAGTAAAAAAAAAACATTCAAAATACAAGATAATTCTTATTAGTTGAAGGGAGATGTTCTTTTTGTTGAGCTTTGGACTCAACCCTTGTTCAGAGTTTGTTGAGTTATACTTTGTGAATCGGTTGTTGTGTGTTACAGAGGAAAAGTGAATAATACTACAGTTGGACCGTTCAATGGTAACCATTTCAAGAGATGGAGGAGTAAAACACTTTTCTACTTATGTCTACTCAATATTTCTTATGTGTTAACTAAGAAGAATCCTAATAAAGTTGACAACACCTCTATGAATGATGATGAACTTATTTCTCATCTAGAGAAGTGGAAAAGTACGATGGTGATTCCTACAAGTGGCGGTATTATATTCTTACTTGTCTAATATATTTGATAACTTTTATGATTATTATAATAGAACTTATTCTAATGCAAAGAAAATTTGGAGAACATTGCATAGTAAGTATGAAACCGAAGAAGCAAGAGTGAAAAAATATGTAGCTAGTAGATTTTTTCATTTCCAAATAGTGGACAGCAAATCAATTGTTGACCAAGCTCAAGAATTTATAATGATTGTTGAAGAGCTCCGGTCTGAGGATATCAAAATTGGAAATAACCTTATTGTTTGTGGCATAATAGATAAACATCCACTTTCTTGGAAGGAATTTCGAAAACCTATGTGCCCCAAACAAAAGGAAACTTCTCATGAGTCATTGATAATGTGAATCTGCATGGAAGAGGAGGCAAGGGGCCAAGATGTACTTTTACAATTAGAAGAGATTAATATTACAATGAGGTAAATTTAATAAATTGAAATAATGCTACTCCTAAATCTCACAAAAGTACTTCTATAAAGTCAAAGAAGAAAAATCTCAAGAAAAACAATAGTTGATTTGTTAAAAAGAAAATTAATGGTACAAATAACGAAGAACAAAATCAACAAGTTCAAGACAAGGGCATGTGCTTTGTCAACGATAAGTTGATTTTGGTGAAAATTGTCATGTCTGTTATGACGTCAGAGATTGATTTAAAAAATATTCTCCTTTCGAGCAGCCCAAAACCATCATGCTTGGTGATTCTTATACTATTCAAGTGCTTGAAACAAAAGATGTTGAATTGTGTTTTACCTATTAAAGGGTATTGACTTAGAAATATGTACTTTATACTCCTTTCATAAAAAAAATTGATGTCTAATTTTCTTCTTAATAAAAAAAGGTTTCAAACAAACTATTTAATCTAATCAATTTATAATTGTTAAAAGGCTATTTTGTGGAAAAGGGGTATGCTAGTGATAAGATGTTCAAGTTGAATGTTGAAATGAATAAAGTTTTAACTTTTATTTACATACTCTCTTCTACTAATTTTTGGCATGCTCATTTGTGTCATATTAATGATCATTATTTTGGAATCATGAGTAGTTTAACATTAATCCCAATGATTAAAAAGAATTTTGGAAAGTGTGAAGCTTGTAGTAAAGCCGAGATCACTAAGAGACTTCATTTTGAAGTTGAAAGAAAAGCTGATTTATTAGAATCATAAGTTCACACCGATATTTGTGAACTTGGAGGAATTTTAATTCGTGGAGGAAATAGATAATTGATCACTTTCATTGATGATTTTTCTAAGTTAACATATGTTTACTTGATGAAAAATATAAGTAATGCTTTTGAAAATTTTAAAATTTATCCATAAGGTTAAAAATCAATTTGAAAGAAAAATAAAGAGAACTAGAAGTCACGATAGAAGCCGTGAATATGAATCAAATGATTTTAATTCTTTTGTTAGATCATTGGAAATAATTTATGAAACTACTTCTTATTCTCCTACATGAAATGGTGTAGCGAAAAGAAATAATAAAACTTTGGTTGAATTAACTAATATATAATGTCATGCTTATTGAGCCAAGTGAACCTTTAAATTTATGGGTGAAACTATTTTGACTGCTTGTTATGTGTTTGGATCGTGTGCCTCGTAAAAAGTCTAAATCGACACCTTTTGAGTTGTGGAAAGGTCACAAGCCAAGTTTGAGATATTTAAGAGTTTGGAATTGTCTAGCCTTTGTGAGGCTTATGGATCCCAAAATTACAGAACCAAGTAAGAAAGTTACTACTTGTGTTTTTCTTGTTATGCTCCAAATAGTAGAGTCTATAGATATTTTCTTGAAGATAATATTATAATAGAATCTGGTGAGACTATTTGTCATAAAAACAAATTCCCTTTTGATTCTAAAAATAGTTGGGGGTCAAAGGATTGAACAAAATATTGTCACTACCTTGTTCTTCTACTTCTACTTTGTGACATAAAATATTGATGATTTTGTGTTAAGAAGAAGTAAAAGAGGTATAGTAGAAAAATATTTTTGTCCTAATTTTTATGTTTTTAACATTAGAGATGAACCTCCTATTTTACAAGAAGTTTTATCTTTACATGATTCTATTTTTTTTATTTTTTTTAAAAGAGGTTGTAAATGAGGAAATGGAATCAGTAATTTCTAATAAAACATGGAAATTAGTTGGTTTACAACCAGGTTGTAAAATAATTGATTGCAAATAGGTCTTACGATTTTTTTTTAAATAGACTGGTTCTATTGATAAATATAAAGCTAGTCTAGTCGCTAAATGTTTTAAGGAACTAGAAAGCCTTTAATTTTTTGATACTTTTTCTCTGATAACTAGAATTACATCCATTAAACTTCTAATTGTTATGGATGCAATTTTTTATTTGCATATTCATCAAATAGATGTAAAAACTACTTTTTTTTAAAATAAAATAATAGAGACCCAAATGAGAAAATTTATATGGATCAACCAAGTGCTTTAACTTGTTAAAGCAGACCAAGAAAGCAAAATGTGTAAATTACAAGAACATGTGATGAAATTTTCTTTGACCAGTCATATTATGTTGAGAAATTTAGAAAAAAAATATAACTTTCTTGATTGCAAGCATGTTGTAACTTCTTTTTTATTCTAGTGTTCATTTATTTTTTGTTGAAAGTAAAAATGATGTGATAAATCAAAAGGAATATGCTTGCTTAATTTAAAGTTTGAGATATGTGATTTATTGTATTAGGCATAATATTGTATATGCAGTAGGAGTACTTAGCAAGTTCACAAGAAAGCTAGATAATGAACATTGACATGCTATAACAAGAGCTGTGAAATATTTAATTGGGACAAAAACTTGTAATTTGTTCTATAAAAAGATAATGTTGTACTTGAAGGCTTTTTGAAGGAGATTGAAAACTTTATCAGGTGATTCCTCTTCTACCACTAGTTACCTTTTATACATTGGGTGGTGGTGCTATGTGTTGGAAATCAAAAAAGGAAGCAATAATTGTTAACTCTACTATAGAGGTTGAACTAATTGCTTTAGCTTGAGCTAGTGAGGAAGCAAATTGGTTGAGAGATTTATTAATTATTTCAAATACCTTCTTTTGAAAAATTAATTCCTCATATTTTAACTTATTGTGATAGCACTGCTGCAATCGTTATTACAACCATAAATCCAAACCTATAAGGAGGAAACATAGTAATGTGAGATCATATTTGACAAGTGATACCATTAATGTTTATTATGTCAAATCTTGGGAAATTCTTGCAAATCATCTTACTAAGGCTTTAACAGGAGAAAAGGTCTAGAGCATATCGTGGGGGATGAGATTGAAGACTATGTATCATTGAGTCATATATGGGGAAACCCAACTTGGGGAATAGAGATCCTATAACCAGGTACAATGAGAAAAACGAATCATATGCTGACTTGTTGTGAAAAATTTACTATTTTTATTCCCTTCTATGATGTGAGTGCATTGTTTTTTTTAGTAAATTAGGGAGGTCGAGTTTAAAAACTCTTAATGAAAAATATATAGCCCGTATGGGAGGAGTTTTAAACTTACAGGAGCACTCTCAGTAGATTTCACCTATATGAGTATAGAAGTAGGTCGTTTCCTATAAGAATTTGGCTAATCTCAAAAGCACTCATAAAATCAGGATAGCACAAGGCCGTAATGTGCTGATATTTAAAGCTCATGTCAACACCTTGATTATTATGTGTAACTAGTCATATTTTATTTTTCTTCAACAGTCATAGTTCAAGTCTGACACCATTATGACTTAGGAGTAAAAAATATTATTTTACTAAGTGAAGGTTCAATGTATATTTTTTGCCATAAGCCTACACCCTGGATATGGCCGACACTCATAACAATTGCTAGTCCCAATCGAACTTTTGGCCTTATTAACTATGGTACATATGACTTTATAGAATATGCGGAAGCTTTAATAAATGAGAATTTCAAAACATTTAAAGAACTTAAAACCATTATCTGAAAATAAATAATATAAATAGTACACGTTTAGCAAAAACAATTGAGTATGTATTGTACCTATGTTACTTCCTATCGATGAAGCCTCTACTATCTAAAGATAGGTGATGGGACAAGACGCACGACACCTAAAAGTACTACTAAAACTAAATAATAAACTGGAGTCCTCCAAAAACAAAGAGATCTCACAGAAATCTGATGAGAGGATGTGGTAATCGAGAATGTGATAATCTCAACAAAATTCTTGATGATGATCCTAAATACATGAATCTGTATCATGAAATGATGAAAGTCGAACGACATTAGCACATTAAATGTATGGTGTGTAATAGGGCTGAATAAAACAATAACTGAATTGAAAAAGATTGAAAGTAATCTGAATGAAAGTGTAGCTTGAACATGAGGTAAAATCATTTAAGTTTTACAATATAAGATATGAAATAGAAACAACATTAAAATAATATAATATACTTTTTTCGGGAGTTCCTCTAACAAAAAATTATAACTATGAGCCTAGTAATGATACAACGTCCTGCCCTAATTGTCAAAGTCATCATATACCTTGTCAGGTATAGGATAACAACTATAATCTATGGATCCATCCAATATGCCTTACAGAGAGGAAGTGAGGAGTCACCCGAAATTCGATACGATCCTATCTTACATTTGCTACGTAGTTTATGAGGCTTTTAGTTAAAATGAACTCTTACCCAATTCGGTGCTAGATACTATCCCATAATAATCAATATTAATTATGCTCAATAGCCTTGTTTAGGGAACTTGCCTTTACTTCACTTTTCTTTACTGAAATGATTTTCAAAAAATCAATTATGCTATTTTTTTCTCAATTACCAAATAGAATATATGAAACCATTATCTTGTTTTAAAATCCCTTTTCAAATCATGCATTTAAATGCTCATGGACTCACTTTCCAAGTCCGAAATTAATGTATAGGAAAAACTCATATAGGAACCTTTTAAAAATATGACTTCAATAAATAGGGTTCATGTAATAATGAAATTATCAACAACTGTTTAAGAATCAAGATGCATAAGAGAATCGAAATCTAAATGATTAAGCAATTGGAACTCAAGAAAAGAAAACACAAACCGAATTTAGATTTCAAGAGACTATGCGCAGAACCCTAAGCATAATATTTTACTGAATGAATTTAGATGTAGGGTGTGAGGAAAAACATAGTCCATCACTACGAGTAGCCTTACATACCTTAATGATGAGTCTTGAAGAAAAATCTCAACAGATGAAGTGTGTAGAAGAATCTTGAATTGAAAACCTTAGGTATCTTGAAGAGAATCTTGAACTTGGAGCCTTTAGATCTTGGACAATTGGAGAAATCCCTTTCTTGGAGTTCTTGATCTTTAGAAGAAGGAGAATTAGAGATTCTGAGAATTTCTATATGTATAATGATATTAGGTTACAATATGGACTTAGAAAAGTTAATTTAGGGTAAAAGGTCAAGAATACCCTTCTGGGAACAGAAGAAGACCATATAAATCAAAGAGAATGACATTTTAATGGATCTCGTCGGCCAAATCGGTGATCCCGAGGTCCCCCATTGAAATATTTGGCAGTTCGCCAAATGGGCCGTTAGATCGCCAAAATATCTAGAGACTCAAGGTTTTAAGGCTATTTCAGCGAGCTAATTTGGCGATTCATCAAATCATTCGGTGTGTTCCCAAATGGGCAGGTGTCCTCGCCGAATTTCTTAGCCCGCACATAGTGGCAGAGCCAGGAATTTCACAAAGGTTGTCAATAAATAACACAGTAAAAATTCTTTCCAAAAAGTAGAACTAGTGGCTTCAAACACATCGAGCTCTTCCTCATTCCAAGGAGGTGAAACCAGTGGGCTACAACAACTTGTTGTCTTAAAGGGTGTCCAAAATATGTTATTTATTCATTATGTGTATCATTTTACTTGCATTTGGTTGTCCACATTACTTCACTCTTTATTCTTCCATTATACCTTGTAACTTCTGTAATCTTTAGGCAAGTTATCTTCTCGATTTATTTCTCCATTATGTTTCTATTCATTGTAAGGAAGACTTCCTCACCTATAAGTAGTGGTGGTTTTCCATTATTTTGTATACAAGAAAATATAGAGTGCATAACAGTTAGTTATAAAATAGAGTTCTTATTAATTGAAGGGAGTGTTCTTTTTGTGGACTTTTGGGCTCAACTCTTTTCCAAAGTTTGTTGAGTTATACTGTGTGAATTATCTATTGTAAGATCTTGGGCATATTTTTATGCTTAAAAGCCAAGTGAACCCATGTTTTAACTAAATTTGAGAATAAGTTTCATTGTGTTTGTAGTTATTAAGTCTTGTTTATGTTATTTTGGCTAACCAAATTGTTAGGTGTTGTAGGTTGGAAAGAATGTGCATTAGAACTCTGAACGTAAAGAAATGGAAGGGAATTGAGGATGAAGTCAGAACCAAGTGTGCATGTCACAAGGAGAGCTGAAGAAGGAACTCAACTCCGCTTTCTCTCTGTGTCATGAAGCTGAGAAGAAAAATATGGCCACGAAAATAAATTGGAATCAAAGGCCTCTGAAAATGCTCCCTCTCACGGAGCTATCGTGGATTGGGATAAAATGCAAAATAGGTGAGTCTTCCTTGACTTCGCTTCGCGGACCTGTAGACCAGAAATTTGCCGCATTTTCCAACCTATATATACATTCATTTTTTTGTTGTACAATTAGTCCTTTTCTAATTTTTTGAGGACAAGACTTGGATAACTTTTTTCTTCAATTTCTAGGGTTCATTCCTACTCTTTTTAATCTTTTAATTTCTTGAATGAATATTTCATATCCAAACTTTGTGAATCAAATTATGAGTAGTTAAATCCTTTAGTTCTAGGGTTGTAGCTACACATGATTGTTTAGTATCAAATTTATGGATGACGTTTGGTTATCATTAAAAGTTATTCTTCTATTCTTAAATTTACTATTGTAATATTTCATCACCATTAGAATTAAAATATTACCTTTTGTTGAACTCGGGAGAGGAATTGAGAGATATGATGTAGAATACAATAAGTATGCTCTTTCTTTGTACAAAGATGATATTGATCTGTATCTAGGATAGATATATACCTAGTTACCATACTTGGTATTGAAACAAGATGAAAGCTTAATGCTCCGTAGTTGTATCAATCTATCCCCACTCAACGATGTAGTTAGATTGTCAATTGTGGTAGGTGGTTAGAGGTCATGAAGTCATAATCATATTATTAATCTTGTGAATCAGTAATTTGATAACCATTCAAAAATCTACAGTAAAAGATGCAGGTATTTCCCAAGTCATAAATATAACTCCAAGTGAAACTGAATCATTGCTAGTAAATTTAGTTAATTTTATTATTTCAATTTTTAGTCTAAAAGACCAATTAAACACTCTCTACACGCTTGCATTAAATTGTAGTTACAAGCGAAATTGAATATATGCTAATTATAAATCATTTCGGTTCGATAATCCGGCTCTTAAGAGTCACCATTTTACTTGTGTAACCACGTACACTTGCGTGTGCATTTTGAAGCAACATTGTATCATGTAGGGGACAAGTCAAGAAAACTAATGCAGGACCATGAAATATTTGTTGCAGTAGGTTTAAATGGAATTTTTACTTAAATAATATATTATTTGATAAATTACACTTTTTAATGTTACTTTATATTTATTACTACCATTTATGACATAACTTTAGGTTTAATAACCATTTTATATTTGATATCATCGGAGTGTGTGTGTATATATGGCCGTATCTAGAAAGAAAAAGTCACTCCAGTGAAAACACTACTAAGTTACTCCTTGATACCATCAGAGTATATATATACTCTTTTCACTACTAAGTTACTCCTTGATACCATCAGAGTATATATATACTCTAGTGGTATCAAAGAGCGATTCAGTGAAAATACTACTCAATTACTTCTTGATACTAGGGGTGGGCATAAATACTGGAAAACCGAACTGAACTGAACTAATTCGGTTCTTCAGTTTCGGTTTTTCAATTTGGTGTCAGTGTTATTCTTTAAAAAGTTTGGTTCTTCGGTTCGGTGTAAGGGTCTCAGAACTTTGGTGCACCGAACTGAGCTTATATATATAAATATATATATATGGGCATTCTCTTAACTAAAAATAAAGAGTCAACCAACAATAAAATCATTAATGAACAAATCAAAGTAGCAAGAAATGTACAATTCAATTGTAACTTCAAATATTAAGTTCCAAGAGGAACCAAAACATTTTTTTTATCAATCTACGTTATGTTAAAGAATCCGTCTTCGACCTTGTTTTTCTCGAGAATTAGTTGGATGCACAATGTTCTTGACAAAAATAAATATAATCTTTTTAGTTAGCACAATAAGTGTTTTATGGTGAGACACAATATTTCTTAACATACTTTTAAATATTTAAGTATCTTATACTTTGATTTTGTCCTCATTTTATTTTTCATTCACACGGAAGAACCAATTTCAAAACACCGAACTAAACCGAACCGAAGTAGAAGAGATCAAAACGAACCAAAATAGTTTGGTTCGGTATATGGTGCACACTTTTCTAAAACCTAAAATCGAAGAATCGAACCAAAGTTTGATAAAACCGAACCGAAGAACCTAACGTCCACCCCTACTTTATATCATTAGATTATATATATACCCTAGTGGTATCAAGTATATATATACCCTAATGGTATCGATTTTAGCTAAATTTATACTTGATACCTCCAAAGTATATATATATACTCTACAGGTATCAATGAAGAAAAAATCACTTTAGTCAAACATTTGAGATCATCCGCAACTATAGCATTAACAAGAGTAGTGCCCACTAAACGAGCCATATGTTTCATCCTTTTCCACCATTTTTCATTAACCTCACTGGCCGCAGTTGCAGGGCTTGAACCAACTTCAATTATTCTGAGATGAGGAGGAGGAAACACCACCGAACACTGAAGAGGAGCAAGACCCTTGAAGGTTGGACTTGAACCAACTTCAATTCTCCTAAGATGAGGAGAAGGAGACGCCATCAGAGAGTGATGAGGAGCAATACCCTAGACGACGAAAGAAATCGGTGTCGTCTGAGTTTCAACGGCGACTGAATCTCTCTTAGTTTTACTATAGTAATAAATAATTATTAGGGGTTTGATTAGGCCTCTATAGCGGAATTGGGGGTTTGATTGGGCCTCTATAGAACAATTGAGGGTCTGATTGGGTCGTTATATAATCTTTAGCTAATATTTTTTTTACAAGTGAGATCTAAAATCTACTTGGCGAAGAATTAGAGACCTCGCAGAAGTATTGTATATGTGTGTCTCTCACACAATAAAATATTTTAAACAATTTTTAAAAGTAACTCTAAATAACTAATAACATAAGAAATTTGCTATTTGGGGTTGGGGTTTTAGAACAGAATGGGGGTTTTAGAAGGAGAAGCAAGTCAAAATTTGGGGTTAGGATTTTAGAACAGGGGTTTTAGGACATAAAAAGGTTTTATAAGGAGAGATAGGGGCTTGTTCTTCTTTTTGTTTATCTATGTTAGTAATAAAAGAGCGATTAAAAACTTAAAAGAATAAATAACAAAACATATGGTTGATTGACATAACTTAAAGTATGTTGTGTTTCTCTATTTTTTTCATTTCTTTGTTTTTAGACATGTAGTACGATATGCCGCTCCATTTGCTTTGTATCATGTTTTTCTATCTTATTTTTTTTAGTCACGAGTTTATCAGAAAAAATTTCTCTATCCTACAAAAATAACGATAGAATTTATGTATTTCTATCCTTTCTTGATCTATTTATAAAATTGAACTGGATATATTATTATTATTATTATTAATATTAATATTAATATTATGATGATGATTATTATTATTATTATTATTATTATTATTGTTTTGATTACGTAAATAGTCTAACATTTTTGTAAACAAGTGTTCCACAAGGAAAACTTGTATATTAATATAAATTTTAGTAAAGTTAATATTTTACATATATTTGAGGTATTACTACAAGGGTTGTTCATGGTTATGGTGAAAAATCAATTTGAATTGCAATCCGATCCAATCCGATTAAAAAATTGATATTTAGTTTGATTTGGTTAGGTATAATTTTAAATTTTGAAAACCGATACTATTTAGTTTAGTTTTGATTTTACTGAAATACCCGCAAAAATAACCAAATCGAACCGAGAAATTATATATATAAATTTTATATTTTTTATATATTATTTATAAATAAAATATAAATATTTGATTAAATGTTAATTAACTTAAGTCTTTAACTTTATTATTAAATATGTTATTTATTAAATTGTGAAATTTTCACAAATAGCTTCTATAGGAAACTTACTTAGGCTCCTTATCTACAGTTTGCATAATTATGCAACGTAGCTATAGTTTCATTTGTTATGAATAATCTAGTCCATAAAATTCACGTTTTGTTGTATAATTGAGTTATTTTCATCCATATTTGTATGAACTGGTTAGTATCAATTGATTTGTATTTATTTTTGTATAAATTATCTTTGATTGATAATTGTAGTTTTTGTGGAATAAGTGTTTGTATAAATGAGCTATTTACGTCTGTGGTTATATAAACGGAGTAGCAACAACTAATTTGTACTTATATATTTTGTATAAGTATAATTATGTTGGTAGACTTTTGTACTTGTATGTTTTGTACAAGTAAATTATAAAAATATACAATTAGAATAACTATATATAATTACATATTTATACAAATATAGATACACCTTTAGATCTAAAATTGGATCTGTTTTTGGAGTAGTACAAATTTCAGAAATATACAAACATGATAAAACTCAAAAAAAAAATTAGAATTTATATAAACACAAACATCTGAACTTTAAAATGTTATACAAATTATATTATAAAAATTACGAAAACTACATGTATTACAACTCAAATGTGGCTGCGTAATTATGCCTATAAGTTAGTGATGAATGGTAATTAATGCAAATTGTAGCTATGTTAACTATTTAACTAGTATATGTTTGCTTAATCGCGTAATTTTCTCTACCAAATTTACTCCTTTCGTCTAGCCCAATACTTATATTTTAGTCCAACTATTACAACCCTAAGTCCAAGTCCATCGAAATTCATTACTTTAGCCTTTATCCACCCTACCTCACATAAGATAATCACATTTTCTCTTAATTGAATCACTTTGTTCGTGTAATAATAACTCTAGTGTTGCTTAATTGTTTGATTGAATCGACAATAACTTTCTTCTGGATTTTTCATGTACTAGGTGTGTGTTTATCGAGATACCTATATCCTAAAAAAATTATTACTTTTAAAGTGAAAGAACCTAAAATCCCGAACTAGATCGACAAAAACCAAATTGACAGTTATTTTTTTCGTTTGATTTGGTTTCGTTTTAGAAATATAAAAACCAACTATATTGGTTTGATTTTCACCAATAACCAATCCAAATCGAACCATGAATACCCCTAATGACTACTGTAATTAATAATTATACTAAGATGAATTATATTACACTTTATAGATGAAAATAATGAAAATATTAGATTAAAATATGATCCCATATACCAGTTAGATATCCAATCTTTTTATTTTATTTTTCTTTTACTTTCCTCAATAAGTATTTAAGTAAGTCTTACATACTGATGATAATATACTAATCATATTTTGACCAAATTCAAAATAGTATTACATAGATCACTTGTAATTACCTTACAAGTAATCTGATTGTATACAGATTTCTACCTTTGACATATCGTCAATATATAGAACTTAAAATCGATAAGGAATTAACACATGGAGCATAAAAACAATTAACACATGAAGCATATATTTCTTCTCAAGATCACAAAATTACACATTGTTACTGAACCGATCCAGTATTGACATTATGGTAATAAATGGATTTGGAGCCTAACTCAACCTTAAAAGTTAGCTTATAAGAAGTAGATATTCGAAGGCCATTGTAACATCTCGCCAAATTGAAATAACTAGGAAGAAGTTAAGAATTGGAAATAACCATTTTTGGAAAGAATATTAAAATCTGGAAATTTGTTGAGTATGTTAAGTTGAGTTTTTGGTCAACTTCAAACGACCATAACATCTAGCTCAGGATGGGTTAGGTGTGTTTCCAGATATCGTAGGAAATATCTTGGAATAATCTTTCCAACACCACCGAGTGTGCGCGATTCCGAGTTCGTATGATTGAGATAAGCCCATTCGAAGTTGGGTTGTTCAAATAAGAAAAGTCCAATCCGGATTTTTAAAGGGTAGTTTGGTCTTTTCCTTGCCCAATTATTTTATTTTGTTTTTGGGTAACTAATTGGGGTCAAATCAGATTTTAGTCAGTTTAGAAAAGTTGAAGTTCATGCTAGGGCTTGGAGAAAAGAGAGAAGAGGAGAAAGTAGAAGAAAGTTCAAGATTTCATCGTTTTCGTAAGGAATCGCTTGTGGGTTTCGTCAAGGGGTGATCCCTACGAGGTATGTGAGACTTTCATAACGCTGGGTTTGTTGACCCACATGCCAAGCATGTTTGATTCAGCGTGAATTCGTCCTAAAACGATTGGAATTCGAATGTTCTTGCTAGTTGTTCTTGAATTGCTTTCGTTCTTGAACATGAGTTGAGATTAAGGAGTTTTCTGATATTAAAGTGTTGTTTCCTTGAGTTGTTTGAGTTAGATTTTGTGTATATGTCTTGGGTATCTGATTCTTAAGTGAATTTGAGAAAAGGAATCGGAATTAATCGATTTAAGATCAGAAAATAAGACCAAAAGTTCGTCAAATTCTGCCTGAAGGGAGGTTGGCCTGATGCACCCCTATAGCGCCAGTCAGGCTGGGGCGGCGCGCTAGAAGTGCGCAATTTTGGAGCCCCAGTAAGTTGGGGGCTGGCGAGGCGCGCCAGGGATGCGTCTGAATCGTCGTTTTCCACCTGTTTTTTGTCATTTAGCCCGTCTAAGTCCTTCTAAAGTGTACGAACACTTCCTAGTTGATTCCAATACTCTAAGGTACATTTAAACATCATATATCATCCATAAACATTAGATCATGAACCTTGAATCAATAATTCAATTCAATGAAAGTTAAGAGTCAAGTTTAGAAGTCAAGATTCAAGTCAATAAAAAGTTCATAAAGTTTTTCAAAAGTCTTTCAAAAACGTTTTAACTTTGTTTTAAGACTTTAGTTTCAAGTTAAGCAAAGAGTAAAGAGTTGAGTTCATTTTTCCAAAGTTATAAGGAAACTAAGTATTCCCAAGAGTTTAAAATGTTTTCACATTTGAACAAGAAAGGGAAACATCGATTTTCAAGAGAGCTTTTAGGCTAAGTTTTGAGTAATTATCTCAAACCAAGGAAAGAAGTTTTGTTTTACAACAAATGAGCTAATTATATTTTGGGAGTAGTATTGAGCACCGATAAGGGGATGCGAGTTCATATTAACTCAAGTCTCCATTGTCACGACCCAAAAATGGACGCGATGACACTTGTCTTATCCCACCAAGACAAGTCAGCCTAAAACTCAGTCATTACAATAAAATGCGAAAATTTTATAATCAACTCAAAATTACCCCCAAAATCTGGTTGTCACGTGTACAAGCCTCTAAAGTATTACAATTTATTCAAAAGAAAAACACCAGTCTCAAATGACCTTGTTTCTAGAATAGAACAAGATCATAGATAGGAGTAAGAAGGTCCACTGAGATGATAAACAACTACGTCACAAATCTCCAAGAAGCCTCGGAAAAGAAGAGAATAAATCACAAAGTTCTCGCCCAAACACTTTCTTTTTTTCTTGTGTTGTATGTGATCAAAAGAACTTCATTTTTTGGCCAAACACCTCGAATGTAAAAAGGAGTGCCTTTTCTGTGCTTTTAGCCTAATAGAAGAGTCTAGCCAAATAGGCTAGTAGAAACGTAATAATTCCTATTCTTCTGAACTTCCTAATCTTTCTTAAAAATTTCATTGATTACGTCTATCAAGAATGCAACAATTGTGAATGGAATATATTTCAATGATTAAAAAGAATGACTACAGAGAAATTGGCTTGTCTGTATTGTTCATCATTAAAGAATCTCCTAATTTGAATAAGGAATTTAACTGTTTATCATCATAGAATATGACCAAAAAGGACAAAAGGAATATTAGCCCCTATAATAACAACATACCCGATGTAATCCCATAACTGGGATGTGGGGAGACTAGAATGGTGCTTGACTCAAGACAGAACTTAAGTTGTTGTTTGCACTCCTTTCTTTATCCCGTTCACATTCTTTTTCCTTATGTTGTTTCTCCTTTTATCTTGCAGGTTCGCATTTGTGGTCCTTCTCGTAGTCATCATTTTCCTTATCCTTCAACCTAGTTTCATCTTTTCGATGTTTTCCTTTTTTCTGTTTTATTATATTATGCAGCTCATACACATCTTTGTAATGAGATCCAAAGGTTGTAGAAACTTGAAGTCTTCATCCATATTGGTTTCATCCTGCATTCTTTAGTTATTATTGGTTAGTTCAACATTATCAAAAGATCTATACTTCAGATACAAAAATTAGAATATCAAAATGGTTGCATTACGTTGCTCCAATTTGTTTCTAGTTCAAGATAATGAATACCCTTTGGCACAAAGGTAACAAGAGCACCGAGAGGATAAAAATTTACTTCCTCCTAGTGCAGAAAGGGAATATAACAATTCTCACATAAGAGAACAATGAAGGAATTCTACTTCCTCCTAGTGCTCTTGTTACCTTTGTGCAAAAGGGTATTCGTTATCGTGAACTAGAAACAAAATGAGCAATGTTATGCAAACATTTTTGATATTCTCATTTTTGTATTTGAGGTTTAACTCTTTTGATAACTCTAAACTAATCAATAATAACTAACACTACTAAAAAATTGCTAAAAACCGACGGATTGAAAAGCGACATACGATGTCGCTAAAAAAAATGATGGCTTTTGCAACGCTATCCGTTGCTTTTTAATAAAAATAATTTTTTTAAAAATTATTTGAGGAAAAGCGACGGACATCATTTCTTAGTCCATTGTTTTTAGCGGATTTTTGCGCCAAATATTTATATAATTAATAATTATTTATTTAATATAAATAGTGACGCCGTCTGTCGCTTTTATTTAAAATAATTATATAATAAATAAAATATTATGCATGCTGTCCGTCGCTTTTAATTTATTTTAAGATATTAATATTTTTTCTATAGCGACGGACAACATCGTTATGTCCGTCACTTACTGGTCATAATACTTGGTCAACTATTTTAAAAAGCGACGGACAGTGTCTCTTAGTCCATCGTTTTTTGGTCAAAATGTTGGTCAGCTATTTAAAAAAATAGCGATGGATATAGAGACGTTGTTCGTCGCTTTTCATTAAATATCTAAAACAAAGTCGCAATTTTCCCCCATTTCCCCATTTCCCCATTTCCCCATTTCTGAAAATTCTCTCCACTCCTCAACTGTGTCGCTGCTGCCGCCGGACCCGCAACGAGCTAGCCGCCGCCACCTGCTTCTCCATTGCTGCCGGACCAAACGTCGCCGCCTGCTTCTCCTTTCTCTTCAATCTCTCCTTCTCCTTTAAGGTTAGGGTTTATTAATTCATCAATTGTTTTTCAAATTGAACTATATTTTGATTTTATTAGCTATTTAATTGTAATTAGTTTATTGAATTTGTGTTTATTGATTGTTAGTTTGAATTAGGGATTATTAGTTAGTGAGTGAATTTAAAATTTTAATGTTAGGGTTAGTTTGAACTAGGGTATCGACGAGAGGGAGTTGCTCGGATGGTAAGCACCCCTCACTTCCAACCCGAAGGTTGCGAGTTCGAGTCACCAAGGGAGCAAAAGGGGTGGGAGCTCCTAGGGAGGGATTAAGAAGAAAAAAACAAACAAACTAGGGTATCTTAGGATTTGTTTGAATTTGGGTATTTCTTGAGTTAATTAGTTTTATTTTGGGATTGTAGGATTAATTTGAATTAGGGTATAATTTAAGGAGTTGTTTGAATTTGGGTATTATTTGAGTTTGTTTGATTTTCGAATTTTAGAACTAACTAGAGTTTGAATTATTATTGAGAATGTGGGACTAATAGTTTGAATTTGGGATTAGGAATAGCTAGCTAGTTTGAATTTAAGATTTTTGCACAAGTTAGATTTTAGGATTTTAGGACTAGTTTGAAATTGTAATTTTAAGACTAGTTAGTTTGAAATTGTAATTTTAAGACTAGCTAGTTCGAATTTGGAATTTAGGACTAGTTTTAATTTGGAATTTAGGACTAGTTTGAATTATATTTAAGATTTTAGGACTACTAATAGTTTGAATTTGGAATTTTAGCACTAGTTTGATTTTTGAATTCTAGGAGTACTTTGAATTTGTGATTTTAAGACTAGTTTGAATTTGGAATTTAGGACTAGTTTGAATTATATTTGATATTTTAGGACAAATAGTTTGAATTTGGGACACTATCTAGCTAGTTTGAATTTGGAATTTTAGGGATTTGAATTACAACTTAATTAGAACTTATAATTAATTATAACTTAAATTTACTACAAATTGAACTTAATTAGGAATATGAACTTGAAATGTTGTTGACTTTAATTAAATAGAACTTACTTTTTATTCTTATTAGCACTTGGATTTTATTTGAACTTAATTAGAATTTTGTAGTACTTGAAAATCTTATTGACCTTAATTAATTTGAATTTAATATAAATTAATTAGAACTTTATCAAACTTAATTAATTGAAAACTTAATTAGGAATTAATATAAACTAAATTCTGAACTTAACTAGAACTTGAACTTAATTTGAACTTAATTAATTAGTATTCATTAATTAATTGCTTTTACTTTAATTTGTTGATGTTGAACTAACTGAACTTAATTAGAATTTGAATATATAACTAACTATTGGATTTGCACTTTATATATAACTAATAACTTTTATAATATGAACTTGAATTTAGAAATTGAACTTGAATATACTTTAGAAATTGAATTTGAATTTTTAATTAATTGGAAATTAATAATTAAACTTAATTAATACTTTGGACTTAATTTATAATAACTTTGACTTAATTAGAATCAACATAATTAATACTTTGAACTTAATTTATAATAACTTGGACTTAATTTATATTAACAATAAATTAATGTAGTAAAATTATTATTAAATTTAATTTATAATATAATTGAATATCTATATTTTTGTAGATGGATCATCGTTTGTGGATGTATAATATGCATTATGAAACTGGTGCTGGTTTGAAACCTGAGTTTATTGATGGTGTTAGAGATTTTATTGAACATACAATGACACTTGACATTTTCAAGAATAATGGATTGGTTAGGTGTCCTTGTAGTGCATGTAAGTGCTTAAATTTTTTTAAACCAGAAACAATTATGGTTCATTTGTACCGTAATGGATTTAGGCCTAGATATTTTGTATGGATTGATCATGGAGAAAGAGATGGATTGGATGGTATGTTTTATAATTCAATGGTTGTGGATGAGTATAATAAGCTTGCACCACATGGTCAAATTAGGGTTGAACATGATAGGGTTCATGAAATGATCAATGATGCTTTCAGGGTTCAAGGTGGGATGGAACCCGAACAATATTTTGATGAAGCTCCTAATGAAGAAGCAAGACGCTTCTATGATCAATTAGAAGAGTCTAGTCATCCACTATGTGAAGGGAGTCCGCATTCTGCCTTGTCAGTTGTGGTTAGATTAATGAATATTAAATCATATTGGAATGTTCCTAATGCGGCTATGGACTCAATGCAATCAGATGCTATGAATGGTACGCCTCCATTGACTCAGCGTTTTGTGCATCCTGATGTATCACCCTCATCTACAACTAGACCTAGTTCTACACCAGATGATGAGATGCCTGCTCTAGCTCCTGGCCAGAAGGACAAACTTGGTAGAGTCATGATTGAGCCGGATGGATCATCATAAGTTTGTTTTGTTATCTATTTGTTAGTTTATTTTATTTATATCTTATACTTTAATATATTATTCTTGAACTAATATATTTATTATGTGTTTTGCAGGTGGCATCCTGCAAAGGATGTTGCCCGGGCTTTAAAAGACTGTGTTAGAAGACTTTATACACAGGCTTATCACTCTTGGAGCGAGATTCCAAATAGAATATGCCAGGCGATGTTTAATGAATTTAAGTATATATATTTTTAGTTAAGTTTAGTATACTTTACTCTTTTTTTACTATCGATCTAATTAACGTTATTCAAATTTTTTTAGACTATGTGTACTTGGGAGCCGAGGTACAATTTGGTCATTACGACCACATTTGAGAGGAGGGCATCCGCTAAATTGTCTAGCTGGCTAAAGAAAGTTTGGGATAGTGCTGAACGTCTGGATTAGATGTTGCCTCATGTTTTTGATGAATTGGGTCTGTATTGGAACACATACAAGTTTAAAGCAATATTAGAACAAGCCAAAAAGGCTAGAGGCAGTCTTAAGGGTGGTTCTTTGCACATCGGAGGTGCAAAGACCGTTGGAACAATTACAAGAGAGATGGTAAGTTCTAATTCAAACGTTTAAATAAATAATTAGTTGATTCATATATATGGTTATAAATTTCAGTTTTTATATATAGGAAAAAGAATTGGGACGCATTCCCATTGAACCGGAGGTTTTCAAGAAGACTCATGTCAGGTAGAAAGAAAATGAGTCGGATCCGAATGTGTGAGTGGAGGAAAGGGACGAACAAACTTTTGTAAGTAATTTAATATGAATAATATATATTAATAGTGAATATATTTATGATATGTATATAAATTGATGTTAATTTTTATATTTTATATGCAGAATGAGTTTCGTCACTACATCGCTGAGAATCTAGATAGTTCGGTCGAAATGACACCTGAATTGTCCACCCAGATTTGGAAAGAAAAAATGGTAGGGGGGACACACAAGGGTAGATGCTATGGTCTAGGCTCTCGAAATGATGGAAGATGACTCCAGTCAGGTTTAGAAGGTATTGGATCGTCATGTCAAACAGAGGCACTTGACGGTGTTTAGATTGATGCTATGTCAGCTCAAATAGCACAACTTAAAGCGGCACTGGCAGAGTCGGAGAAGAGAAGAGTAGCTGAACAACGAAGCATGATCAAGACCGTTTAGCATATCAAATAACAAGTGATGAACCTCGCTCGTCGACCTACTACTTCGACTCCCGAGGACACCGATGACGACAGTGATGATGAGGATGATTATGTAGATCCCACTCGCTAATTTAGATATCTGGACATTTATGAAATTTTAAAACTAATTTTGAAAGACTTTATAAGTCTTTAAATTGTGATTTAGATACTTTTTAATGTTATTTTAAGTTTGTTGTTTTATGTTTTGTGTAGATTGTTTATAATTGTGTGTTATTGATTGGGCTGAATACTGTAGAATTGAATTGAATTTACAGGTGGGCAGCAGCAGAAACTAGCTGTCAAAAAAATTGCAAAAAAGCGACGGACAATGTGGTTTTGTCCGTCACTTTTCTGGGTTTTATTGTTTTTAAAAACCCAGAAAAGCGATGGATAGCGTGGTTTCGTCCATATTTTTTCTGGATTTTCCAAAAAAAAAATAATCCAGAAAAGCAACGGACAACGTCCTTTTGTCTGTCGATTTTGTGGGATTTTCAAAAATAAATTTCCACAAAAGCGACGGACGGCGTCGCCTTTTGGTAATTAAAAACAAATGAAAATTAAAATAGAGCGACGAACTCTGTCGCTTTTTTAAAAAAAAATTCAAACAAAAAGTCAAAATGTGATGCAGTCCGTCACTTTTTAGCGACGCAGTCCATCTCTTTTTAAAAAGCGTCAAGCTAAAAAGCGACGGAAGTGACTGCATCGCTTTTCCGTCGATTTTAACCGAAAAAGCGACGCAGTCCGTCGCTTTTGGCCGTCGTTTTTTTGCTATTTTTTAGTAGTGTAAGAAATGCAAAATAGGACCGATATGGATGAAGACTTGCAGTTTCTATAGCCTTTGGATCTCGTTACAAAGAATATATATGATCTGCAAAATATATTAAAAAAGTATAAATAAATGTTTGTGTCCCAAAATTCTCACTTACCCTATGTTCCCTCTCTATATATTCAGAGGTAGAAGTTAGAAGTAATCCCTAGGGTTTACTTTTGGCCACTGACAATTCAAAGCAACCTCCGATGACCTACATCTACATGAATCAGGTAAATCATTTTTCCTCTTCCTAATCTGTTCCTTTGTACTATCTTTTAGGGTTCAAATCTTTGTTCATAGTTCTAATAGAGTTTTATGTGGAGAATTTGATGTTGTGTTACTATTTGATGAATTTAACTGCTTTGATATCCTTACTTGATTTAAGGGTGTGTCTGGAAACATGATTCTCTATCTACACAAGGTACGAGTAAGGTTTCGGTATGTTGTTGTTGTTAGATGAGTTTAATTCTGCCAAGTTAACATTTTTCTGAAACAATTCTAGTGCTTAAGCTTTCTCTGAGACAAGGGTTTATCAAAACAGTCTCTCGTGGTTAAGGACACAAATTACTTATGCACTTCAAATCAAATCATTTATGAAAAAGTACTTTTGGAGAAAAACAATCATTGTTTTGTGTTGTATGTGCTCAAAGGGACTTCTTTTTTTGGCCAAACACCTCAAATTTATAAAGGAGCATCATTTTTTTTTTGTGATTTTAGCCTCCAAGAAGCCTCTAGCCAAATAGGCTACTAGAAACTTAAGAATTCCTATTCCTTCAAAACACACAGAAACAACCCAAAAGAACAAAAAAGGGAAAAAAAGAATAAAGATTATTGGGAATGCCATCCCTCACCTTACTAATTTTCCTTCCACTGGGCCAAAACCTTTACTCTGCCTATCAAGGTCTAGTATATAGGAAGAAATCACCTACAACTTTTTGTCCTTTTTAGGATTTAAACTGTAGTCTCTATTATATTCTCTCATTTCATTGCTCCCTAGTTTATGGCCAAACTTGCCTTTTTTTTCCTTTTTTTTCTGGTACACTATTGACAAAGGCGCACTTAAGACTGAAACAAGGCTAAGAATGTGGTGAGTGCTTCACCTCGCTGAATGTGCGTACATAAAGGGGAAAGTAGGTCAGGAAAAATTTAACAGACGAATATTACAAATAAGCATGCATCTAACCTTTTGGAAATAATCCTACTTCAAATTATTAGCTAAGAACTAAACACATATATTTGTTTTTTTTTCTCCATTTGCGCTTTGCTCTTAAAGTCCCAACGAACTTTAAAACCCCAAAAGTTGAGTTGAAATTTTGGAATGATTGCAATCTGGCCTGTAATCCCCTTGCGAGTAAAAATAATTCAGAGATATATAGTTTCACTTTAACCATCCAGCAAATGGATTCTTGGTGTGCGATGAGCCCAAAAAGGGATCTAATGTATTGCACTTAACCTTTTAGTTCTATGAGCTTACTAGTTTTGTTTTATTGTCTCTCTGTGTAGTGGTTCATTTAACGCTACCGGGAATGGCATGTTGAACGAGGGAGTCTTCTTCATAGCTTAAATGCTCACACGTATTGGATGTGAACTCATTATGTCTAATACAATTAAGGCATTCTTAATAAATAAGTGTTCTCAAAGGAGATAACCTTATTTGTTGTTTGTTTACTTGTACTCAGTTGAACTATCAATTAGTTTTCGCAAAGGCGATCGCCTTTGGTGAATGGCGAGGCGAGGCAGAGCCTTTGTGCTTATAACCGGCCAGGCGATGTGACTTCGAAATGGCGAGCAGAGGCGAGGCAATGACGAGTTGTGAGTGGGAGGGGAGGCAAGCCAATAAAGGCGTCACCTTTTTTTATTTTTAAAATGTCCTGATTTAATAATTAAAAGGTAACATTACGGTTTATTTGGAGTTTTGGACAAACCCGACTCTGTTTTCCCTTTTTTCTCTCCAGTTCTGTAACACCTCAGAAATCAGGCCCAGAAAAAATTTAGAAAATCAGAAGCTACGGGCACCACCTACGGACCGTGGGATGACTTACGGTTCGTGCTGGTGGTTCGTAGATGGACACTGCAACCTAACTCAGAAAAATCGACTAAGTCTCGACCCACGGACAGACCTACGGTCCGTAGGTCAGACCACGGTCCGTGGTCTGTGTCCGTGGATCAAGACCTCCTTTAACCAGCCTCTGACATGAACTACGGTCGACCAGCATGGACCGTCATTCGATCCACGGTCCGTAGGTCTGACCGTAGGTAAGGGTCAACAACCAGTTAGCTGAAAATTGTTGATGAGTCAACTTCAGATGGTCATAACTTTTAGCACAGAAGGAATTATGTGTGCCATGACCTATGATATGATAGATAATTGAATCATCTTTCCAACGCCACCACGTTTTCTAAAATCCAGCCTCCGAGAAAAAAGTTATGCTGGTTTTAGTGAAGGCCTGTCGAGCAGGTTTGACCTACGGACCCAACCTACGGACCGTCGATTGACCTACGGCCCGTAGGTCCAGTCCGTCGGTCACTCCAACAGCAATTAAGTTAGGGGTCATTTGGTCTTTTCCTATTTCGTTTAACCCCTAAGATACGTCATTTAGACCCTAAATCATGATATTTTAGTCGGTTTAAGCCTAGAAACATAACTAGAACTTACCTAAGTCAAATCGTTAATCAAACTTAGAAGAATTACAACGCTAAGAGGAGAAAAGAGGTCAAGAACCCTAGTTCATGAACGCAGCAAGCTTCCTTCATTTCCAGCCCCGAAATCGAAAGATTTCTCCGTGGAATTCGTCACCAGGTATGTGGGATTTCACTAGTGGGTTTCTTTCGGCCATTAGGTCCCTAGAATTCAGTCAGTTTCTTGATTCCCTTATTATGAATAGACCTAGGGTTTCTAGAAATACAGCAGATCATCATGAATTAGTTATTCACATGTTCCAAATCAGATTATCACGTTATTAATCAGTTTATTACATGAATTTCAGAACCCTAGCTATGTATTTCTTTAGTTCTTGAATTACACATGCT
>JAJOOO010080701.1:0-10571 GCA_029582685.1 Solanum piurae
TTGCCTCTCGTTTGTATAAATCGTTGACAAAAATATTTGTATATCAAAAATCACTCTCTCTTTCGCTTTATACAAACATAAATTATACATTATACAAATATAAATTATACATTATATTTGTATAAAACGAGAAAGAGAGAAAGGCAAAAGATAACTGGGCAAGGGAATATTTGTATTGTATAATTATAAGTGTATATGACGAATATATATGTATTTGCATGTGTATATACAATTTTCTCTCGCTTTATACAAACAGAAACGCAATTTATACAATTTTGTGTATAAAGCGACAGAGGTGAGCACAGAGGGAGCGAGCGAGAGAGGGAGAGTGGCGAGCGAGAGTTTGAGGGAGAGAGGCGACTGGCAAATAGTTTGCTACATGACACAATTAAATCAAAGTGTGGTTATACCATTTAATTTGAATTAATAGTTTGTCATTATGTACAATTTTCCCTTTGAAAAACTATAACAATATAATTGTAACTTCCGATCTTAAGGGCCCGTTTGGCCATGCGATATGGTATCATAATATGGAATCATGATATGATATCATAATATGGAATTATGAAATGAAATTTAAGTTTTGTTTGGACATGCAATATGGAATTTTTGTGTTGTATATTTTCTCACAAACATAAGAATCTCATAAGTTGTAAAACTATTAAAATAACCCCAATTTTTTATTAGTCTTACCAAATAAACAAAAAATTATAGAATCGCATAATAAATTATTAGCAAGCTATTTGTTAACCACTTAAGTAATTGTTTCATCTAACTTTAATTCATCAAACTTTAATTCAATAAAAAAAATTGAACATAAATTGTAGTGTACTAGTCGTTAATATAATCCTCCCACATAGTACGGACAATTTTCTCACATTGAACTTGCATTTCTCGATCATGTGACCGAGAAGACGAACCAACATTGTTACTTTGAGTTGTAATAAATACAAAATGGTAGAAGTAATAAATTAAGTGTTGGAGTAAATGAAGAGAACAAATTTATTACTCAACAATCGATTGGTGTGAGTTAAAATGACTATATGTTGGTGAGAAAAATATACTTTATGTCATGAGAATAATAAATTTTAAAAAATAATGATGTGATTATAAATTTTATTTACATATGAAATAAATGGTTAGTAGATATAAATGTGGAGCTGTTTTAACAAAATATAAACGTGGAGCTGTTTTAACAAAATATAAACGTGTGGATCAATTTTTGTATTAAAAATATCTCAAATCATGATATGAAATTCCCATATCATGGTTTTTTGGAGAATATGGAATCACATCTCATGATATGGAATCATGAGATGGAATCAACGTAAAATCGCATGTCCAAACGCCGATTTCATATCACGATTCCATATCGTAATATGGTATCGCATGACCAATTGCCTACTTAATACAAAATAAAATACTTACAAAATTTTACAAGCCAAAATTTGAAATAATATATCTAAACATTGAAAACTATATACTAACTAAAAATATATTAACAAAGTAGATTATAAATAATATTTTTATTTATAAATAAAATAAAATTATATATATATATTATTTTGGTTTAGTTTGGATTCGGTTTGATTTTTTTTCTTTTAATAACAAACCAAACCAAGAGTGGTCGGGTTTTTTTTCACGCCAAACCAATCAAACCAAACCACAAGTTGATTTTTTTCCGATTTAATTTGATTTATCAATTCGATTTAACTTTACAATTTGACTGTACACCCCTAATTATGACCTCCCCCTCCTTTTTTTTAAATGTGTATTGGGGGTATGCGGGGTGGGGGCGAGAGGGAGATGGAGGAAAGGAAAAGGGAAAGAGAATGAGATTCGATCCTTCACCACAAGTGAAAGACAGAAAATTCTAAGCAAAATTATTTTTAATGGATTCTTTGGAATTGCTACCTATATGGTATATGTTATACGCGTACATTCACATTCAAAAACTTACATAAATATATTATAATAAAAAAATATTTACCATTTATAGTAATAACATTTTTTTTTCACTTGATCACTTTTAATATATTTATAATACATTTTTTATACATATTACAAAGAACAATTTGTTATTCACATATTATACAAGTTTTATTGATGGATAATACATTCATCACACATTTTAATACACTTATAATACAATGTGTCAACTTTTTACCAAACAAGTATAATATATTTTAAAAAACAGTTATAAAACATATATATTGCATACATAATTCACTTTTAATATATATTGTAGATTTAACATAGTATTGTTATATATTGCTAAAAATAGTAATAAATAAAAAGTATCGCTAAAATCAATAATTATTTATTAAAAGACACTCATCCAAGTAATTTTTTTTTCCTTCAAATAATTCGTAAGTTATATGTTATTATTATATTTTTTCTAGGTAATAATGGGTATTTAGCTAAATATATCCGTCTAGTAAAATTGTTATGATTAAGACATAAATAAATATATGTAAGATATAGTTAAGTTTTTTCTTTGACTTTTCCCAATTTCTTTTTCACTTCTAAATTATTTATGTACAACTATAAACTATAAACTATCCAAAATTGTCCACCACAATGTTCGTTAATGAGATTAAAATATCCTAACCCCAACAACTTGCACTTTTGACTAAACCATTATTAATTAGTAGAAAAAATATTATCTACATTTTAAACAAATTAAACAGCAACTAACTACCATTTAATAAAATTAATTCTTGCAGGGTGGCACGTGGATGACGATAATAGGGTGACAACATATTACAAACGTCACTAATTATGTGTGCTTTACATTTTCTTAACGCTCCTTAATTAACCATAACATGGCCACTTTAATTATTTTTATTTGGTCATTGGTCATGAAGTAACTTTTTTAAATAATAATTAAGGGTAGTTAAATTGTATTGTAAGCCCTTTTATTTTATCTTATTTTTGTATCGACGAAATCTATAGTGACAAACTCAGAATTTTCACTTAGTTGAATGAGTCCAAATTAAGTATGAAGAAGTATACATACGACAAAGCTAAAGGGAGCTCAACATAATTTTTATCATGTATAAACATTAAATAATATAATTTTTTACCAAAGAAAATTCGAATAAACCCTTTGACCCTACCTTACTCCGCTCCTAATGCAATAGTTCAACTTAATCTGACTATTGAAGGGGCGGGGGTGGGGGTGGGGGTGGGGGGGGGGGAGCATGAGGCTCTCACACTTGTTGACTTCTTGCTATATATACACACATAGTGCATTTGTAATACTTCAAGTATATACTATATAGTATGGAAATAAATTCATCAGTAGTTGTTATGAGAAGATTAATAGAAGAGTTGAATTGTGGTAAGAAATTAACAAATGAGCTAAAAGATTTGATCAAGAAACATAATAATATTATGTTGGCTGAGGATTTGGTGGGGAAAATTATGACTTCTTTTTCCAAGACACTCTCAATATTAAGCTCCCGCGTTGAGTTGCATCAATTTTCTCAAGTTTCACCTCGTGACAAATCCTCAATTTCATCTTGTCTAAGTTCGAAGTACTCAATTGGTAGTTACAACACTTCATCACTAAAAGGTGTCAATCAAGAAAGATGCAACAAGAGAAGGTGAGAATCAATGTTTGTGTTGTAGTTAATACTATTACCATTACTTCACTCCTTTGACCCCCCCCCCCCCCACCTCCCCAATTTCAATGGAGTTTTCGTCCGAAAATCCATGGCTTTTCCCGTCAACCATTGAGCTTGGTGGACAGACTTACTTGATACTTATTACTTGTGATAAATATCTTGTGGAACTAATCGAGATGCGTGCGAACTGGTCTAGATAAAAATATCCATTTTTTTCTAGCAGTGATGATGTGCTCCTAAATTTGTATAAAATCAATTTTATACTTCAGATTTTACTATAAATGAGAAATTTTTATAACCACACAAATGTTACGAAAGTTTCAAAGTTTACAATCCCACATATGCTACGATATGGTTTAGACTACACTTTTCAATAATCTTCATTATATTTTCTTAAATTCCATGTTGATTCAAACTATTTCACGTAAAATTGTGTGAAGGAGGGAGTATCAATAATTATCATTAGTAAAAAGGTTATATATCACAAACTTTTACTAATATTTTGTACAGAAAAATTTCAGCTACAACCATAAAAGAAGTTTCAACTTTGGTGGATGATGGCCATGTTTGGAGAAAATATGGCCAAAAAGAAATCCTCAATTCTCCACATCCAAGGTTTAATTTATTTTTTTCATAATTTTTTTTCAATAAATACATTAAAATTGTGATTGACACATATTTATAATTGATTGATATATGCAGGAATTATTATAGATGTACTTATAAATTTGATCAAGGATGTGAAGCAACTAAACAAGTGCAAAAAATTCAAGAAAATCCATCAAGGTTTAGTATCACATACCAAGGTCATCACACATGCAAAATTTATCCATCAATTTCCCAAATACTCTTGGAATCTTCAACAAATGAGGATTCTTCAATGTTATTGAGTTTCAATTCCAACACAAATAATTATTACAAACCTTATGTTCACTCATTTCACTCAACTTATAAACAAGAACCTATTAAAGAGGAGATCTCTCCGAATTGCTTCTACCCTAATGTTGACCAAAGTCAACCATCAAGCAGGTCTGGTTATTTTCAACCGTCTGATGATGGTCCGATTAGAGCAGCATTGTCATCAAGGTCGTCCGATCATAGGGCCAACGACTCTTCTTGTACTACTAATTGTAGTTTGGAGATGGAGATGGAGATGATGTTGGGCTCTGTTGATTTTGAGGATTTAACTTCTTTTGACTTTTGAATAATTGATTTTCTCCGAAAAATTCTTATTGTACTCAATTTATCTAATATTATGTTGATTTTTTAATATAATGTTAATGCAATTTTCAAACAAATTTTACTTATTAACATCAAATACACGCGCCATGTACCTGCACAAAAACTATTTTTTTTATTAGAAGAACACATCTTCATTTCATATGTATATATTGCAAACGTTGGCAAATGGTCAACCTTTGAAATTTATTAATTTTCCTAAGATTTAATAAATGGATGGAGAAAGTATACAACTTGCACTAATAATGACTAATTAAACAACAATCAATTAATTAATGCAAAACAGAAGTTGACATTATTCTTGGCAGGCAGTACATGTATATATGATGACAATATTAAGGTGACAACATATAATAAACGTCATCTGCGATGTGTAATTAATAATTTCAGATTGGAGAGTATTTTGCACACATAACGTTCACACCAAACTAATAATTTTTATAATTTTAAATGAAATTATTAATAAATCTGGCTTAATTAAGTAATAAAAATTAGGGAAAATTACTACCGTAGCAAATTCACTCCTTCATAATTTAAGACTCATAAATTGCATTTCATCTACTATAGCAAATTCACTCCTCAGTCCTCACAGCCTAATGAAATTTTGTGTTGTGACACACGCTATATCTAGGTTATATCTTATAAATAGTAATAACTAATATCATAAATTGTATTCCCTTTTAGATCATTTTACTTGTCATTCTTATTAAAAAAAGATGATCCAAAAACAGTTGTCATTTTAGAAAAATCAAGATATAATTTAATATATTCTTCTCATTTTGCCCCTAGTAAATAGTAATAATTAGGGATAACGCACAAGTACCCATCTAGACTATGACTGTAATCTCAAAGACATACCTTAATTAAACTAAGGTCTTATTATCCCCTGAACTCATTTTTTTTGGTAATTTTGTACACCTTTTGGCTTACGTGGCATACCCCGTGACACCACACAATTGAGGGGTGTGGGATTTATTTGGATGCCACGTAAGCCAAAAGGTGTACAAAATTACAAAAATAAAAGGTTCAAGGGGTATAGGACCTTAGTTTAGTTAATGTGTGTCTCTGAGATTCCGATTATAATCTAAAGGTACTTATACGTTATCCCTAATAATTATTCTTGAAAATCATAAACATTGAGTAATTAGCACAAAAACCTAAGTGAAAAGCACATATAGATATTTTAATATTATGGTTGCTTAGATTAACTCCTTTTTTTTACTGCAAAGAGAATAACATATTAAATGAATAAAGATACTCCCTCTAGTTCATATTAAGTGAATTGTTGAGACTTTTTTCATAGTTCAAAATAAGTGAATTGTTCAAAGTTCAATAGAATTGTTTGGAACCTTTTTTTATAGTTATCCTTCATTTAACGAGGTTCTTAACTATTTTACACTTTTCTGAAAAATAGTTTGGATATATATAATCAAAAAAGTAATAATGGAAAGTGTACTTTATTTTTTGTCCTTAAATATCTTTCTTAAGGATTGTGTCATACCCCCAATAATTCACTTTGTTAAAGGAATTAAAGGAAATAATAAATAAGAATATGATTGCTCAAACATATAGCTTCTTAAGAATTCGTGTAAATAAAATATATGACAAGTAAAATGATTAGAGGGAGTAGCTATTACTTTGTTACCAAGGAAATTTAAATCTAAACTAGCGTTCCTTGTTACATTAATCTTTCTTTATTGCTTAATATACATTATGATTGCAAACTTTCAAGCTTAGAACTCAAAAAAATTGACACAAGATGCATAACCCCCATCCCAACCCTAACCCCACAAATTCACACAATACTTCACTTAACTTATTTTAACACGAGTTTAACTTTCATACACTGACAATACATAATTATTTCAAACTATGGTTCAACAAACCAATATTAGATCATGAAGATCAACATACACTACTATATATAGTTCTTTTCCCCTTCAAGTACAAGATGCATAACCCCCATCCTAACCCCAATAGTTCACACAATATTTCACTTAACTTATTCTAACTCGAGTTTAACTTTCGTATACTGACAATACATAATTATTTCAATCCATGTTTCAACAACCCCCCCCCCCTTCAAGCTAAGTACAAGTCTTATTCATAGTTCTTGATAAATTTCCAGCAAAATCGCGCTCGCATAGACCCCAAACCAATGCTAATGAAGACACAACCACAGGAACAGGACCAAACATCCAAAACATAAGAGGAAATGTCATACAGAGTACTCTGTCACCAACAAAAGCCAATGTAAATCCTCTTTCAAATATGGTCTCTGTATGTCTTGGATTTATAGAGAATTCCCCTAAGGCATTAACCAAGAAATTAGCATCTATTAAGAAACCAAGTGCCATTGAGCTACACAAGAAGCTAGCCACCAAGAAAATTGTTGCTGATCCATATTTTAGTACAATTGTTTTCCCTGTTTGTGACCCAAAGAAAGCACTAGTAAATAGGTTGCTCACTTTTAATGTATTGTTTGTTAAAGCTGCCATTGCTAATGTTATGAGAATTGTGATTGTAGCTGTTAGTATTGTCTCCATTAATGCATTTCGTAAACTTTGTACAGCCAATGTGCCTTTCTTTTCACTTCCCTATCACACATACAAAAAAGAAAAAAAAAACATTATTCAAACATGAACTCAACATCTAGAGTCAATGAATTCAAAATACATCATATTAATAGTTATCAAACCCATAGTAACCCCTAGATCTGTGTTTGTTCATTCGAATCAGGGGTGGAGCTACAATAGTAGTAATTACAAGTTTGGTAGCATTTAGTGTCTTCGACTCAATTTTTATATTCGTGTTAAAAATTCATGTAATATGTATGAATAATTTATCCATAACTCACTCAGCTAAAGGATTTGTGAACCAAGAACTAATAAACAAAAAATCCTGACCCCGCCTCTGATTGAATCAAGGGTGGAGCCACTAAGATAATTACAAGTTTGGTAGAACCCAGTAAGTTTGACTCAAATCTTATATTTAAGTTAAAAAATCCATTTAATATGTATAAATAATAAATGAACAATCTATCCAGAACCTAATATGCAAGAGAAATTATTGTGATCAAGAATCAATAAACAAAATATTGTGACTCCGACTTTGATTAGAATCAGGCGTAATCACGAGTTTAGTATAACTCATTAACTTTGACTCAAATACTATATTTGTTTTAAAAAATCAATTAATAGGTACGAATAATCTATCCAAAGCTCTCTAAGTCAAAAAATATTATGATCAAGACCATTATAAACTAAAAATCCTGACTCGACCCCTGATTAGAATTTTGATAAATATTTAATTTATAGAAATTTAAAACAAAAGAATGAAAGGGAAGAATAAAACTTGCTTGATTGAGTTCACGCAGCCAAGATCTCCTCTTGAGCATGTTCATACCAATAGTGGTGTGAGAAGGCTTATGCTTCAAGAGATGCCAAAGATAGGCATGATAACCAATTGTAATGAAAAGACTCAAAGGAACTAATATGGTGTCCAAGTAATTAATGTCATCACTAGCCATGAATTCAATTTTCTCTAATAGAGAGAGTTTTAATAATTTGTTTGGTGTTTTTATTATTTTTTGAGTATTTGAGATTGCTCTCAACACATGGGGATAATATATTTATCTTTAATTTGCTTGTAGAAAGATGGATGGGATGTGTTGAGATAAGTGGAGTTATACGTCATTAGCAACTAGCAAAAAATTAAAAAAAGGGGACCAATTATATATGCACTATTTCCAACTTTCGCCAAAATTTAGGTGGGGGATGTCTATAGTGGAAATACACACAATTTACAATATATCTATATAAAACAAAATTATGATGGGAGGACAATAAAATAACAAATGGAGTTTGATTAAAGTGGAGGTGGTTATTGGTGTAATGACGGAGTCAGAAATTATATTGAGAAATATTAAAATATAAAAAAATATAAAAAATACGTAAAATTAAAATCTTAACCCTTAGCATAAGGTGACTATGTTACTGTGTTGGAGGGGGCAGACGAAATCTATAGTGACAATTCTTACGTGTGCATACTTAATTAAGTCGAAAAAGAAAAGTGAAGTAAAGGGAAGTACTGAAACATAATTAATTAGGTGAACAAAATGTGTGTCTTACCTATCTTTTGGTTAAACTTTTAGATATTATAGTCACACAAATTACTACTTACTTAACAACTTATTTGGAGGGTTTTAATTATTTACTTTAATTTTATTACATATATTTTAAAATTCATTGTATTAATTATTTAATTATAAAAAAGTATCATTTTATGTAACAATTAATTTTTCCCCTTCATCTTGCTTACTTATTACATCTAATAAAAAAAATTATCATCTAATTATCCTAACTTTTTTTAATAATACAGTTTATTCTTTATATCACTGTGTGACACTATCAATCGATATGAAAAAATATAATTCATCAAAACAATATAATAATATATATGCATTAATACAATACAATACATTTTATAAATTAATAAATAATAAGATTAAAGAAGTATACATACACATCCTACGTGGCATAATACACATGACGCTACATAGGACACCAAAATAGTCTTGTAGGATGTCATGTAGGATGAATGTGTCTATTTATTTAATTTTATACTAGTTTAAGTGTTTATTTGTGCACATTTAAAATTGTAGGACATAGATGTTAGGTGAAACCAAATTAAAGTCCATACTTGTGTATTATGCCAACAAAAAAATTGTCAAATTAATGAGATAATTTCAATTCTTTGTCTTTGAGTAATCTAATTTATAAAATAACCCACAAATATATACTTTATATATTTAAAATCTAATATACATAATCGGTATGTAAATTTTATATATTTTGATCATATTAGTAAAAATGTTTGATCAAATTATATATATTGATATGTTCCCCAAATTAAAGGGTTTTTTTTTTGTCAGAAAGACTAAATTTTATTCCTACCAAGAAAGTTTATTGATAACTTGATTAGTATAAAATAGATGGATTGGTACCTAAATAATTACTAAATGAAGATAAGGCTTGGAAAAGGTCCAACTCATCTACCACCTTGTTTTGCTCTCTAAACGTGTATTGTTTCAAATTAAAGGAGTAGTTTCTCTCTCTCTCTCTCTTTTTTATTCGATATCTGTTATTCACATTTCATCCTTCATTAATTCTAACTTGCATTACGTGAGATTCATTAAAAAGAGAAAATTGCCATTGTAGCACGTGTGTGACCCAGCCCATAAGGGCCATGCATATTTGACGTCATCCCCACATTTCTCTAGTATATCACTGGCAGTCCTTCGCGAGTGCGGCACACACCTTTTTGTTTGTTTCGGAGCGGTTTGTTTGGACAGGACGTACTAAATGCACTACGTACCACACCATCGGATGGCTCGCCTAAATGTCGAATCTTTCTCTGCCGTCAACTCGACGTCGTCGTCGCACTTCCTAAAATTCTTTTATTTTTATATTCACACTCAAATTTAAAATTTCTGATTAAAAAATAGTTTCTAACCAAAGGGCCCGGGGGGGCCGTAGGCGGTGATTCAAAAATGTTCATTTTATTTGATAAGTAATCAAGGAGTCTGAGTTATTCTTCTTCTAGTGGGGGGGGGGGGGGGGGGGGGGGGGGGGGGGGGGGGGGGGGGGGGGGGGGGGGGGGGGGGGGGGGGGGGGGGGGGGGGGGGGGGGGGGGGGGGGGGGG
>JAJOOO010080703.1:0-23834 GCA_029582685.1 Solanum piurae
TCGTGAAATTTGGAGAGAAAGGGTAAAATGGTCAAAAATCTCGCTCCGGAAAATATTCTCGAAATCTGGAAATTTTTAGTGAAAAATGTTCCCCAAGAAATTTAGAATCCAATAGTGAAAACCGTTTCGAAAAAGGAGTTGAAATGAGTTCACAAACTCAATTTTTCTATTAAATTCGGATTAGACAAAAACCCCCAAATTTTACACTTGAAATCTCAAATTTTGATGTTAAAATCCATAAATAATCGATGGAAATCAAAGATATAAGTTGGAAATAACTTACCCAATGAATTCCTTGCGAAAAATCACTTGAAATCGCCTATTTTCGAGCTCTCAAAGTCCACAAATTGAGAAATGGGTATTTTCAAGTTGTGGGAAAAATAGCTACTGATTTTGACTTTAAAAAGGAAAACAAAACTGTTGTTGCAGCTGAAATACAACAGCTGAAACACAACAATAACACCAAAGTTTAAGTCCCCGTTGGACCCTCGGGATTCGTTCGGAATCTCGTGCATACAAACTAAATATGTACCCCCACTAAATTCGACGTTCCGAACTCAATGGAACCGTCATAATTTGAATTCGAGGGCTCCTTGACCCGAAATTCAATAAGATGCCAAGAAACTAGTTAACGCCTAAAAAAATTTGAAACTCAAACGGAGCGTCTAAAAATTCAACCAAGGCTCATTCTAGACTTAGAATCACCTCCCGAAACCAACGGTACTCTCGGAATTTCAATATGAGCCTCGGAACCTCATATGTTGACCAAAGTCAACTCTTTATCAAAATTTCACAACTTTAGCAACTTAGGACCTCAATTCTTCGTTTCAACTCCGTAACTTCACACAGACCTGTTTCGACATTCTAAAACTGCCGGGATCGACGGAAATCCGATCCGAGTCTCGAAACTCCAAAAGACTCGAAAAAAAAATACTAACCAACTTTAACTCATAAACACTCAACTTCTCAAAAACTCAACTTTTTACCAACTTTTCCTCAAACCAACTTTACAACCACAAAACATGGGACTCGGGGCAACTACCGAAAGGGCAAAATAGTCATTTCCACAAAAAATTACCAAAATGACCTTTCGGGTCATTACAAGTGATATTGTTAGTAATAGTAGCACATTGATCATTTTCGTAATCCACGATAACAAAAGTAATATCCCTAACAAAAGATATGCTCAACGCCAATGTATTCAATCAAAAATTAAAAAATTAATGTCAAGGTCATAAAGTCAATTGTCCATTAAGATAATTTAATCTATATAAACTCAATTTTTGAACATTAACTATTAGTACTTCCTCTGTCCCATTATAACTGATCACTTTTTATTTTACATGATAGAAATTATAAATAAAATGATCAATTTGACTAATTTACCCTTAATCTATATTGATGAATATCAAGAAAATCTATAATGACATAGGACACACAAAATGTATAAGTGCTCCAAAGTGGGTGAGAGCAAGAGTACAAATGAGTAATTAAGTATTCATGGATCGTTTGATAGAGTGTATTAAAAAAATAATGCATACATTAACCTTGTGTATTACTAGTACCTTGTTTAGTACTCTTTTCCAACATATGTATACACTCTATTGTGTATTAAAGTGTGTATTGCTAATATCATGAATTTCTAGGTATTAACAATGCAATGATTTTCATGCATGCATTAACTCAATTAAAGACCCAATTGCCCCTCAATACCTTTTTACGAGTATATCTTTTCTACCATAATAGTGAAGGATATCTTTGTAAATAATTTTTTTAATTAATGCATTCTATTTTTAATGCATCAAATCAAACAATGCATAAAAATAATCTATGTACATGCAAGCATAATTAACTAATACATGCATTGCTAATGCAAGCATTACTAACACACTCTATTTAGCATTATTTTTATACACTCTACCAAACGATAATGAACTCTTTGAAAAAGAGAAATTCTAGGAACTTTAATTTTTTTTAAGCTTCCAAAGAGAAATTATGAGAATATTAAGCATGATGATGATATTAATTATAGGGGTAAAATGAGAAAAAATTAATTAATTTTATCTTGTTTTAATTAGTGATCAAATAATTTGGGACAAATATTTTTAGAAAGGTGATCAGTTAATATGGAATAGAGGGAGTAGTAATGTATAACAAAAAATAATGAGAGATTAATATTATCATTAAAGCTAATAAATATATAATTAACTTGTTTGACTAAAATTAATCGCAAATATAATTTTATTCATTTTGAGATATTGAAAATATTTTTTTCAACAACCATTAATACTATAATAACTTTGCTTGGTAAACTATTTTAAGGTAGGAAAGACCACATATATACCAATTGGTATAATTGTTGAATCTACTCAAAAGAATACTCCTTTAAAACTCTTCAAAGGACTAAAATGTGACCAACCCAATCATTACAACGTAATAATAAAAGAGCAACATTCTATAAGCAAGAATTTCTTATAGCATTTGCAATTGGAATTCATTATTTATGTAATATATGTTAGAAGCTTTTGATTACTGAATAAAAGCAAAACTTGGATGAGGATGTGAAAGACATTTAGGAGTTAAGAACGCAAAGTTTTTTTTTTCCTGTCTCATTTGACGTTTGATATTCGTATTGAACCTTCAATTAACTTTGGATCATGCATTGTAGGGCTCATATTGGAGCCGACACTCTTAGTAAGTTTTTTCCCATACTCAAGACTCAAATTCGAGACTTCTAATTTAGATTAAAATAACTACATTATTACACCACAATCCATATTGATACTAAAGGATAAATTAATTCAACCAAAAGGGTCAAAAATACCCCTGAAGTATAGGAAAAGGTCTAAAATACCCTCCATCCATCTTTTGGTCTAAAAATACCCTTCTACTCATTTTTTTGATCTAAAATTACCCTTCCATCCACCTTTTTGCTCACTTATACCCTTGCAACTAACAACCCTCTTTTCTTTTTTTTTAAATACTTATTTTGTGTCATTTTCTTATTGAATGAAATAAAAATCCGCCTCTATTAATTTTTCCCCATAATTTATCCAAATCAAAACAATATATCTTTTCAAGATCCAAAAAATATATTTTTTAAAATCTAGTAATTTCTATTTTCTATAGCTTTTTTCCAAAAAAAATTGTTTTAGATAATTAAAATATTTTTAAAAATATTAGTCATGCCACAATTACAGGGACATAATATATTAATATAAATCCTAAAAAAAGTTGTTCCAGTTGGTGCACCAGTTCAAGATTTTATCACTAATGACGCGGACGACAAGATTATTAGTCAAAAAAATTAAATGATCTTTTAAAAAAAAAAGAACATAGACATTTTTTTAGGATTTATATTAATATATTACATCCCTGTGATTGTGGCATGACTAGTATTTTTAAAAATATTTTAATTATCTAAAACAATTTATTTTTTGGAAAAAAGCTATAGAAAATAGAAATTACTAGATTTAAAAAATATATTTTTTGGATCTTGAAAAGATATATTGTTTTGATTTGGATAAATTATGAAAAAAAATTAATAGAGGTGAATTTTTATTTCATGCAATAAGAAAATGACACATAATAAGTATTTAAAAAAAGAGGTGGATGGAAGGGTAGTTTTAGACCAAAAAGATGAGTAGAAAGATATTTTTAGATCAAAAGATGGATGGAGGGTATTTTTAGACCTTTTCCTATACTTCAGGAATATTTTTGACCGTTTTATGTATTTTTATTAAGAAAAAATCAAAAGTACAAAGGTACATATACTATTGTAAGCCACAATAAAGGTGGATGTTATAAAGCTAAGTCTAGAGAGTGCGAGGTGACTAAAATTATCCCTTACAGCTCATTTGGTACAAAGAACAAAAGATAAATAGTATTGAGATTGCTTTAAAATGAGTTTATCTCATACTCCTCCATCCCTAATTACTTGTGCACTTTTGAATTTGACATACCTATTAAGAAAATAATGATTGTCATAGTAAATTTACCATTTTACCCCTATTAATTATGAAGTGAATGAATTAAAAATTTAAAAATTTAAGATTTTCAAGAAGATGAAGTAAAAATTAAAAATTTAAGGGTATAATATGTAAAAAAAAATTATCCTTTCTTGATTTGTCAAAATGGACAAGTAAAAAAGAAAAATTGAACAAATAATTAAAAATAAATAGAATATTTAATTGAGTAAAATCACAAAATAATTTATTTCAAGATTGTAATATTATTTTTATCCGAGTGGGATAACAATCCGCTAAAAAATATATACTCAAGGGAGTATGATTGCAATTATGATAGAATCTTGGGGGCAATGTAATATTTCAGCATTCACACTCTTCTTCTCCCTTTCTATTGAGATCCAACATGAAAGTTGCTCTATCAGTATTTCAAGAAGATGACATAACTGAAGAGTGAACAATCATATGGCACAACCTAAGAAAACCCTGAAAAATCTCATCCCTCTTTTCATTCTCCTCTCTCTTTCTGCTCTTTTCCTCTTCTCTTACCATCCTACAAACTTGAATTCCACCAAATCTTTCTCCTTTAACCCAAACACCCCTCAAACCCATCAAAACTTCACTTTTTTAATCAAAGTTCTCACCTTTAACCGTCTTGAGTCCCTCTCTAGGTGTCTCAATTCACTTTCCAAAGCACATTATGATAACCATGTTGTTCATCTTCATATCTACATTGATCACTTTCAAGATTCCCCAAATGGGTATGTGGAAATCGACCAAAAATTGAATCTTTCGAAAAGAATTCTTGATTTTGTTAATGGGTTTTCATGGAAATATGGGGAGAAGTTGCTTCATTATAGGGCTTCTAATGCTGGACTTCAGGCTCAGTGGTTAGAGGCTTGGTGGCCTAGCTCTGATGATGAGTTTGCCTTTGTTGTGGAGGATGATCTTGAGTTGTCACCTTTTTATTTTCGGTTCTTGAAGAGTTTGATTGACAATTATTATTATAATGAATCCAACTTTAGTCCTATGATTTATGGGGCTTCCTTGCAGAGGCCTAGGTTTGTACCAGGTACTTAGTTTCTTTTCATTGCTATTTCTTTCAAGGATATTAGTGTTGTTTAACTTTTGTAGAAGAAATGATTTCTTTATGGTAATCTGTATTTGAGTATGCTGTAATTATATTTCTGTGCACTTCTGGTAGTTAAGTAGCTATACTTTGATTAGATGTAGGTACACAAACCGTTCCTTCCGTCCTTAAGTTTTTTCAGACGACTGCAACAATGCTAGGTTGTTTTTAGTTTTGTCTAGCTCATTTTTCTTTTTTCCTTTTATTGTTCAGCCATATTGTTAGTCCACTAGGTGTTTTATTGGTCTAATGTAGTGCTTGCTAGGTATGATTTTTTGCGAATAATCGCTGATTCATAATGAAATTGCAATTGCATTTTGTCATTCCAGATAAAAGAATCGTGAACTTAGCAATCTATATTTTTATAGTTCTGTCATTAAATCTAATCAATTTTTCTTAGTTTCGAGTTATACTTGGCATTGTGATGTTGTAATCAAAGTTGTAAGTATCTTGATGGATGCTCCTAGCGAATTATGTTTTAGGTTAAGAAGAAAAGTGCAAATTGGTTCGTGTTCAATGAATGTAAGCAATCTGTTATCAGGTATGTTTGGAGGGATCATCTGAGGATACAACAACAACAATAGCAAACCTTGTGTAGTCCCAAAAGGGGGTTTGGGGAGGGTAGAGTGTATGCAAACCTTACCTCTACCTACTATTTTCGGAAGACTCCCGGCTTGAGTAATAGAGATCAGAGCAGCTAAAAGAAAACTATAGAAGAAAAAAGGGTAAAATATAATAGGGAAAACATAACATAACATTCAAAAGAGGAGCAATAACCATAACCAATCAATGCAATAACTTAAGCACAATAAATAAGGAGTAACAAAAGTTGTAAGACAAGCAACTACGAGAGAAATGCTACTACTACTGGTATAAACACGGAAACAAACACAATGCACCAACCTATCCCTGCTAGAAAAGAGACAACACTCAACTACCTACTAACCTTCTACCCTAATCTGCGACCTTCATAACCTCCTATCTAAGGTCATGTCCTCGAAAAGACAAAGTTGCGCCATGTCTCGTTTAATCACCTCTCTCCAATACTTCTGTGGCCTACCTCTATCTCTCCTAAATCTCACTGTGGACAACCTCTCACACCTCCTCACTAGGGCCTCTGTGCACTTTCTCTTCACATGCCCGAACTATCTCAGTCTTACTTACCTCATCTTGTCCACCACAGAGGCCACTCCCACCTTGTTCTAGATATCTTCATTCTTAATATTATCTCTCCTAAGATGACCACACATTCAACTCAACATCCTCATGTCCGCCACTTTTATATTTTGGACATGAGAGTTCTTAATTGGTCAACACTCTGTTCCATACAACATAGTCTACCTAACCACTATTCTGTAGAACTTTCCTTTAAGTTTTGGTGGTATGGACTCCAGAGGCGAGCCTCCATTTCATCCACCCTACACTAATATGTGTGTCATCATCATCGATCTCCGCATTGCCCTAAATTGAAGACCCAAGATACTTGAAAATGTTCCTCTTGGGAGTGTATCATGTCTCACTTCCACGCCTTTTTTGTGACAAGTCATAGAACTTCCACTTCAGGTATTCAATTTTGGTCTTGCTCAACTTGAACCCTGTAGACTAAGTTTGTTTCCAATCTCCAACTTAGGGTGTGCTCGGTATGGAGGAAATATTTTTGGAAAATGCTTTTTAATTTTCTCATGTTTGGTTGGTCAAAATATTTGAAAAATATTCTCTAGGAAAATCAGTTCCTTAAAAATGAGGAAAATGACTTCCTAGTAGAAGTAGGGAAAACAAGTTTAACAAGTGGCATTTCGCAGTAACTGTATTCTCCCTAACCTTTGACATACCTCATTTTCACCCTTACCACCCCACACCCTCACCATCCATCTCTCATAATATTTGCTTAGATTATATACAAATACTTTTAGGATAATATTTTTGTTTATGTAACGAACACAAGAAAATAAGTAAGGGTTCCACTTATTTTCTTTGAAAACATTTTCCTTCATACCGAATACACCCTTAGTGTTAACTCTATCACGAATCTCATCAATCAGTACTATGTGGTCTACAAATAACATACACCATGGTACCTCACCTTGGATATGTCGTGTCAGTTTATCCATCACCAAGGCAAAAAGAAATAGACTAAGAGCCGATCCGGGTGCAATCCCATCACGATTGGGAAGGGCTTTGAGTCTCCTCGCACTATTGTTACTCGTGTCTTAGCTCTATCGTACATGTCCTTAATCTCCCTAGTGTAAGCCATCAGAACACCTCTAGCCTTCGAGCATCTCCATAGGACCTCCCCAGGCACTTTATCATATATCTTTTCTAAGTCAAAGAACACCATACATAAGTCCCTCTTCCTCTCCCGATATTGCTCCACTAGTCTCCTCACTAGATGAATGGCTTCGGTAGTAGAATACCCCGGCATGAGACCATACTGGTTCTCAGGAATAGTCCCACCATACCTTACCCTTAACTCCACCACTCTCTCCAACACTTCATAGTGTGGCTCAACAACTTGATTCCCCTATAGTTGTCGCAATTTTGAATATCATCCTTGTTCTTGTACAATGGAATCATTGTACTCCACCTCCATTCTTCAGACATTTTTGTCGTTTTAAAAATGACATTAAACAACTCGGTCGACAACTCCAAACCCACTCTGTTTATGTTCTTCCAAAATTCCACCAAGATCTGATCTTGCCCAATCACCCTACCCCTGCACATTCTATAAATAACAACTTTAACCTTCTCAACTTTTATGCTCCTACAATACCCATAATCGCAACAACTCGCAGAATGCTCCAGATCACTTAGCATAATGTCCCTTCCCCCCCTTATTCAAGAGTTTATGGAAATAAGTCTGCCATCTCCACCTTATGAGTGCCTCCTCAACCAATACCTTGTCTTCCTCGTCCTTGATGCATTTCACTTGGTCCAAGTCTTGAGCCTTCCCCTCTCTCACCTTGGCTAGCCTGTACAACTTCTTATCCCCTCCTTTGTCACCTAATTCACATACAAACGTTGAAAGACTGCCCTTTTTGCCGCTGTCAGCGCTAACTGCACCTCCTTCCTCGCCATCTTATACCTTTCCCTGTTCACATCTTTTTTACCTCCTCGTCCTTGCTCTCCACCAATTGCACGTAAGCAACTTTCTTTGCTTCGACTTTCCCTTGGACTTCTCCATTCCACTACCAATCCCCTCGATCACCTCGAGACCCTCAACACCTCTCTCGTGGCCTCGCTAATGCAACTAGCCGCTCTATCCCACATATCACTTGCATCTCCACTACACCCCCAAGCCTCCATCTCCCCCAACTCCAGATTGTTGGCAGCCGTCAAGCCACCTCATTTGATCCTTGGTCGACCGCACCCAACCTTCTTCTTCCTCTTCAACTTAATCTCCAAATCCATTGCCAAGAGCTTTTGTTGGGTTGTAAGATTCTCACTCGAGATTAACCTTGCAATCCTTACAAAGACCTCTATCACCCTTCCAAGGAATAAGTAATATATTTGGGTCTTAGCCAAAAGTACTCTGAGGTAAGATTCATTGAGGATCCATGGTAGTGAAATAAATCTTTCTGATGTAAGTTGTTCTTGGATAAATGAACTTCTCTCTGTGGAAAGTAAAGAAATTGGGTTGTCTGCAGCTATTATCTTCTTAATCGTAAGTACTTATCACATGTAATTATGTACCACAACTTCTTCTTTGGTGAAATTCTTTCTTTCTGTTATTGGTGTTTAGTATGATAGTATGTCATGTTTTGTCTAAATTGCTGTAGAGAAGAAACTGGGGATTGATACAACTGTAGGAGTTCATTCATTTGTCTATCTCTAATTTCTCTTGGACACAACAATCTCCCCATGATTTTGAGATTTTCATTTTCCTTGGATAAGATTATGGTTTTGAGATATTGATCTATGTGAATGGGCAAAGTAATGTTAATTGTATATATAATAACTGAGGAAGAAGGCAAAGTGGATTGTTGACAGCTACTCATTGGTTTCATTGAGACATAATTTTGTATTGGATGCTTTCTTATGGTATCAAATATAATCCTTGATTTTTATGGATTACTCATGCAGAAAGTGAAATGTTGTATAAAATATACCTTTCCCTTAATACAGACACATATCTGGAATTGTGTTTAATGAATTCTTTTCAAATGAAACTTTCAAGGCCTTAATTCTGAACTCTTTTTGAATGAAACTTTCACGACCTTATTTCTGAATGTAACTTTCAAGACCTTCTTTCCAGGGGATCTCTTCAATTTAATATAAGAAAGGACATCCTCGGGAAAGTATAACAAATTAAAGACTATTTTGGCATTCACTATTAAAAAGAGATAAAATGAATGAAGAAAGAACATAGTTGAAGAATTAACTCCTTTTAACACTGCTTTGATACACGGGGAAAGTGATCTTTCCCTCTTGTGGAAGCCGGTATCTCTCTTTCAAAAGAGAGTCTCGACGTGGCAGTGTAAACTTAGCTCCATAGTTCGGCTAGAGGTGACCGACCTACCAGACCAGAGACAGTCGAGAATGATCAACTATCTAACATATTCTGAACGACGGTGAACTAAGACATGAAGAGTGCAATGCATATGAACACCTTTTTGGAGGCCTCTGGTAGTGGAAGATGAATAATTACTTAGAAATAGGTAAAACTATGAGCAAGCAAAATAATACCTGGCCAATTCCCCGGTATTGATTGTAGACTTTGCACATATCCCTTTTAATTCTTTTTCTAACACGAAGACTGTATATATGTACTCATTAGTAGGCCACAGCCGTTCGGTTCAAAACAATCAATCAGGACCAGGTGACCAGCGTTATCCGCGGTTCTATCTGTGGAAGTTCATGCTTTAAAACTCACTTTCTAACATCCCTTTCCATGCTTAATCAATAGGAGAAGATAGACACAGACAGAAGTAGCTGCTGTTGCTATTTAATTCCCTTCCACTCCTCTAGCTTTGATTATAAACGCTCTTATTCCAATAGGAGTTATTCTTTGCCTTGACACTATGAGAGCTTTCGATCCTCGAGTATGAGTACTCCTATCTACTTTTTGTGTTTATGACCGGTCCTATTAAATTAGTTGCACATGAATTCGGTCTTCCTGTGGTCGGGGTTCCTAAGGCATATCTCATATGTTCAAAGATAATTTATAGAGGAAGAGTGCTGATGTCCAAAATGTTATCTAGACTATTTGTTCCTTCTTCTTTTTTCTATTTGGAGAAAACTTAACTATCGATGCCCTTAATTATCAGAACAAGATTTGTTGCCCTTGAGCTAGTTATCATCTTATTTGTAACACTCTGTTTTGAGATATTTTGGCTCATTGTAATTATAATCATTAAAGTACAAATCAACCTTATAGCCTTTTGTGCTACCCACCTGGCGTTGTTAATGTGCTTCTATGTCCATAACAGCAGGGGATTTTTAAATGTGTCTGTTATTACATTGTTGAAACATTCATGTTGAGAACTTAAAATAAATGTGTGTCATGCTTTTCCAATTTGGTATTTGAAATTGTAGATATGATAAAACTTCATAGACTAGCTCTTCAACACTCTTAATATTCCATATTTTGGTGTATGGGGGTCCTCCCCGAAAAGTGTAAATTTCCATGAGCCATCCTGTATGCTTCATAAAATTTAGAATACCCTAAAACCTACTTTAAGTTACTTTTTTTTTCACTGAGGAATACATGCCCATCATTGTTTTTTGCAGGTGTATGTGTTGGTTGGATATTGGAGTACTTTTATGCTCTAGAAATTTTATCATTCTTAATATCCTCTATAACAATCTTTAACATTCATGTGCTACTCATATCTGTATGATATAATGTAGTTTTGCCAAACAGGTAAGCATGGAAACAAGATGCAGATCGATGATGGAACTCAACTTTTCTTGTACCAGTTGGTTGGCACCTGGGGTCAGCTTCTGTTTCCAAAACCTTGGAAAGAATTCCGCATATGGTATGACACACACAAGGCCAAGGGATTGAAGCCATTTCTTGATGGGATGGTAGTGTACTGCCTGAAATTGCTCTTCTCGTTGCATTTTTTAGTGAAGATATTGACAAACCTATTAAAATTAACTATTACTCTTACTGTAAAATGTAATTTGCTTGTAGGTGACAACAGGATGGTACAAAAAGATGGGGGAAAGAATCTGGACACCTTGGTTCATTAAATTCATCCATGCCCGTGGTTACTTTAATATTTACACCAATCTTTTGCATGAGCGAGCTTTTAGTGTGTCTCATCGCGATGCTGGTGTTAACTATGGGAAATCGGCTGGGCCAGATTCTTATTTAGTGGATGAGAAGTCTTTTGATATTAACCTTTTGAAGATGCAATCTTTGCACAGTCTGAAGTGGTACGATTTCTGTTTCAAGGAAGTTTCTCCTGGTAGAATTGTACGCAGTTCAGATGATCTAGCGTCTGTTCTTCACTCAATTCAGAAATCGAGGACTATACTATTTGTGAACCTACAACAGGTGTCAGAGTCAATTATTAGGAATCTTCTCTGCTACTTTGAAAGATTGAATATCCAAAACTATGTCTTATTGGGTCCAAAGTCCTATTTCCTACTTGATCTTGCAAGAAGGGGTTATCCCGTGATTGACACAGACCAATTTTTTGACAGTATTAGGCTACAAAACTCGATTAACTTTGACAAATCACATGAAAAATTGGGCAAAGAGATTGTTGTGAAGGCCCACGTAGTTAGAAAGTCCTTGGAACTTAAATACAACACGTGGGTTGTGGATAGTGATGTGATTCCTCTCAGCAGTGATTCATTTCTTGATTCGTATGATCCGGCTAATGACTTTCTTTTGGGGAAGAACTTTAAACTTGTCTTCATACGAAATTCAGCTTCTGCTTTAAAAATTTGGGTCGACAATGTTTTGGATAAAGTTGTTGCCTCGGTTGCCACTTTGAAGAGTAGAGGTTCAATTGCCACAGAGGGAAATTTTGTAAATCTAGTTGAGAAGTTATTGGAACAAAAGAAAACTACTTTTAACAGGGTTGATGAAACTGATTTTAGTTTGAACATCAGTTTTATGGATGCTAACCAAACCTCTTCAAGGAATGGAAAGAAGTTTGCCTTTTGGTCACCTGAGATGGGTTCAGAACGGATACAAAAACAACTTGAAGAGTTTGCTATGTGGGTTGTGGATAGTGATTTATCGTGTAATGCAGTTGTTTGTCATCCATCATAGCGTATGGAGGTGTTTATCTATGTATCTATCGTATACTTATGATGTCTGCCTATAGTTTGATGGATTTTACATGTTGATATTGAAGGCAAGAAGATCGGAGAAGAACAAAAAAAGGCTCACTCTTCAGGAATTATCGCTGATATCAGACATGTTTTGTAAACCATCATCAGTTGAAGGTAATCGTTCCGAGTCTGAATTAACAAAGGATGATCTGTTTTACTCTTCTTCGCTGAAATGATTCTATTAGCTTATTGATGGAAAAGGAACTGTAAGAAAACTCATTTTTGACATATTGTTCCAAGTCTTATGTAAATATGCCAGTAGTGACATTGTGACTGATTCATATGCCAAATATGGCTCTACTTATTCTTGCTGAAGATCATTTGTGTCAAATCTGAAGATCATCTGAGCAATTTGCAACTGGCCTCTAGAAACCCTGTTGGTACAATTTTTTAATTTTTTTTTTGTAGTTGTTGTTGTACCGTGAATTCGGGTTTAAACAACTTGCTGTAGATAATCGATATTCTTTGGGTGATCGGATATAACGAGAATTGTCTTGGAGGGATTTAACATAATGGTAATAGTACAGAACTATCAACAATAACCCTCTTACTTGGACCCTAGTAATCATCTGAACTGAATTGTTTAAATTTTCAGGCATCGTGAATCAATACATCTCTCATGCTCAATGGTACAATATCATAATTACCTCATAGGTATAAATTGTCTGATACGTAAGTTCAATGTAGTTGTCTGGTTCGTAGGCTCAATCAGCCCGACCCGTAGGCCTGGTGTATCCAAAATTTTATGGGTCTAATGAGGCCAGAACAAGCTCATAGGTGGTAACCATACGATAGAAACATCATAACTATAATAAGTAATCACAGTGACCTAAACACAATCATAACATATTTTTCTATACTGCTAAGTAAGAAAAAGAGTGTTACTGATAGACACTATATCATGATATGATAGTCAACTCAATACGATAAGGTTATAAGTCAAATAACGACAATATACAAGCATATCGAGACAGGAATTGAAGCTTTAACATACCTTTCAATTGAAGCCTCAAATGTGTCGCTATGAAGCTCGACCAATCGAAAAAATGAATTGTAGACAATCGGTAAGGTTTTAAGGTCGTCATTACGATCTGACTAGTTTAACTCAACAAACGAAATCAAAATCTCTACCAACTAATAACTAATAACAAGAAGAAAAAGCTATCAACATCTTAGTAATGATCCGGTTGGTCATTTTTAGGAAGTTTCATAAAATTATCATTTTATCCCTCTCAATATTTACCCCGAGTTATTTCTAATTAAGTTCTTGTAACACCTCCAAAAAAAAGGCTTGTAAGGAAGGGTTCAAGAACGGTGGAAGGGTCTAAGGAAGGGTTCAAGGACGGTGGAAGAGTCCACGGTCAGTGAACCCATCCTTGAACCCAAGCCTTGTGAAAAATATTCTAAGGCAAGGGTCTAAGGAAGGGTTCAAGGAATGGAAGAGTCCATGGTCAGTGAACCCATTCTTGTGAAAAATATTCTAAGGCAAGGGTCTAAGGAAGGATTCAAGGAAGGTGGAAGAGTCCACGGCCAATGAACCCATCCTTGAACCCAAGCTTTGCAAAAATTATTCTAAGGCAATGATTCACGGACAGGTTCAAGGACGGTAGAATGGTCCACGGATGGTAGACCCGTCTGTGGAGATTGACTTAGAAAAATAAAGCTCGTCAATTATTTTTTCAAGGTTATATGGGTCTTTTTGTATGCATCTAATACCTAAACTAGGTCGTTTTAATCCTAGACCCTATACAAGTCTTTTAAGCCTAAAATTTAACCATTCTAAATCACTCTTTAAATTTTCCCAAATCCCTCCAAGTTCTTTCTCCAAATATGTCTCTCTCTAAAAGAAGAAAAAGAAGTCAAGCTAGGGTTTCCAAGACAAGTCTCATAATCCTCCATTGATTGCAAGCTTTTGGCATCAAGGTATGATAATCTTCATCCATAGAGCCCTTTCCTCCATGGAGTTCCTAAATTCTCCAATTTATAAAATTAAAAATTCTCTATTGAGTTAGGATTTTTCCTCTATGTCATGGGTTCTTTTAAATGTTGATTTATTTGATTGATTTATGAACTTTTATGCATGAATTGATATAATCTCATGATTTTAAGGTGAATCTCCATGAACCAATGTTTTCTAGATATTGATGATTGAAAGCGGTCTTGAACTATGAAAGGTGAATTATGGAATTATGCATGTTCTTATGAAATTGATGAGATATGATGTAGATTGTTTTGAGAGTAAAATCATATATGTTGTTGTAGTTAATTGTTGTGAAAGGATTGCTCACATAACTACCTCATGCATGAATGTGAAATGTTTTCTCACATTAATGATTTTAAGGTTGAATGATCTTTTCACCTAAAATGAATTGAAGATAAGGAGTTATTCTAATGAAACATGGCTTGGATTGGTTACTTCATTGTACCTTTCCATGGATGACATATGACTTAGCTTGGATTGGTAAAATGACATGCCCTTCCATGGATAATAAGGACAAGTTAAGAAAATGGCTATTTCGTGGGATTTTCGCTTAGCACCGAAAGGATATTGAGATGGGAGCTCTCCCGTTAGAAGAGGTCGGATTTCTAGAAACAATCTCTTTATCTCATACCTATGTGCCCCCTAGCTAGTGGATCCACATAAGCTAGAAGTTCATGGTCTTACCTTGGCAAGTAGGACACCCCTTTTAAGGTGTGGGGTAGACACCGGATTCCGTGTTGATAGCTCACATGGTCTTATATGTCGGTTAAATGTAAATCTCCCACAATAATGAAATGAGGTTACTTCAAGAAGTATCTCACATGTGACTTAAGATGATGTCTATTTGCATTGACCATGTTATATGACTTATGTCTTCTAGTTTTTTTACTTTCATGATTTAGCTTGATCATTGCACTTTATGAAATGTCCCTTTTCTCATGTCTTCAAATGTTTTATGCATGACTATCATACATGGTACACATTTTATACTAACGCATACTCTTGCCTACATTTCCCTAAATGTAGGGACCGACCTTACAGATTTATATTTCCGTGGCTAGGGATCTCATTTAGAAGATTGAAGTTCGATGAATCCTCATATTTCGAGGACTGAGCTTGATTCCCCTTTGGTCTTTACTTTCAGTTTTGGACATGTGTATCTGCTAGACCCAATTTCATTCTATTGTATTAGATGGCTAAAGAGACAAAGGTTTTAGACTTCCGCTTTACTTCTATGAAACTTTTGGACTTGAAATGTTGTATTTATCTCTTTTATTTTATTTCTTATGTAATGAATGCTAAGTGGCTTGTATGGGGCCTCTCGGGATCTTATACGCCAATGTACATCTAAGGTGTACCCCTGGGTCGTGACAGTTCTAAAAGTTGGTTTCGAGTTTTGAGTAAAAAGTTGTGAATTTTGTAAGTTTTGAGTTGAAATGCTAAAGTTGTTAAAAAGTAGTTTTCGGTGTCTTTTGGAGTTCAAGTGTCAGAATGAAATTCCGTCGATTCCATCAATTCTGAAATGTGGAAATTGATCTATGAGAGTTTTTAGTTTCAAATTAGGAGTTTTTTTGAGGATTTGAGGCCCTAAGTTAAAAATTTGTGAAATTTTAGCCTTTGGGTTGACTTTAGTCAATATTTGGTGTTAGGCTTGAATCAGAATCCTGAGAGTTTTGTTAGATTTGAGGGATGATTTTAAGCCTAGAGGTCTTGGTTGAATTTTCAGAGGTTCCAAGGTTGATTTAGCCTTTTAGGCGTTATGTTCATTTCTTGTTACTTTCACGAGTTTTAAATCAATGAGACCTCAGATTCATGTTTCGACGGTTTCATTGAGTCCGAAACATCTAGTATAGTTAAATTGCATATATGATTTGTATGTACGAAATTTCGAACGAATCCCGAGGGTCCATTCAATGATTTGTGTTTAGTTGTGTTTAGCCGGTGTCTACATGCATCGCTTTTGCGAAGACTTGTTCGCTTAAGCGAACTTTGCAAAAGCGAAGGAGTCTTGGCTTTTTCAAGAGGCTCCATTTTCGTAGGGTTCACAAAAGTGAATGTGTGGTTTGCTTTAGCGATGTCTGCTTAAATTTAGGTCCGCTTTTGCGACTTCAAAGGAATTTTTAGACGTGCAATTTTTGGGGTTTTAGCCACATTTTTCATTGTTGAGCTTTGTAAAACCTTTGGAGGCGATTTCGAAAAGATTTCTTGTGCTAAATCATTTGGGTAAGCCTTTGTAACTTTAAAACTTAATTTTCCGTTAATCATTTAAGAATTTTAACATCAAAACTTGAGATTTTGATTGGCAAATGACAATGTTTTTCAAGAACTTGAGTTCTAAACTAAAATGGTGACTGTGAACTAATTTTAAGTCCTTTTTCGAAATGGTTTTCACCAATGAGTTCCAAATGTCTTGGGTAACATTTTCAAGTAAATATTTTCATATTCAAACCTCATTTTTGGAATTAAATTTTTGTGTTGATTGACCAATTTTTCAATGAGTATGATATGAGTATTATTATTTTTGGAATCTTATTGTGCTTACTTGATTGAAATAGATTGTGTGGCTTTGGACATTTTTTGGAAGGGGGAGACTCAAGTCTTGGGTTGACTATTTGATTAAATTAAGGCAAGTGATATCCTAAAACTTGTAAATCTAATAGAATCGTGCATTTCTTTTCATTGTGTGTGTTGGGGAGTAATGAGAATGAGGTGATGGGCTCATTGTTCCACTTGGTTAACCTTATCGAATAAAAATGGAATTAATGAAAAGGCAACATGTTGATTATAATGCTTTGTGAATTGCCTTGTTGTGGACCCTATTTGGTTGATTGATGAAATGCTTTGATGGCATTAATGTGAACTTGAATTGCTTGAATTATTGTCTCTTCTGTATAGTGTGAAATTGCTTATTTGTATTGATTATTGTACACCGTGATGAAACATGTGATGTCATGCCGGAGAAAAATGGTGCTGACAAGAGCTATGATATGGAGCCGAAGGAAAATTATTTCGGCTTGTGATGTAATATAAAGCCAAAGGGAAATTGTTCCGGCTAGTGATGTGATAATGTGTCGAAGGGAAATGGTTCCGGCTAGTGATGTGATAATGTGTCGAAGGGAAATGGTTTCGAAAAGTAATGTGATATTAAGCCGAAGGAAAATGGTTCCGACTAGTGATATGATATAAAGTCGAAGGGAAATAGTGCCGGCTAGCGATATTGTGTTAAAGGGAAATGGTTGCGATAAAGTTGACTATCGTGATTTGATGCATTTTGTTATTGGTGATTGATCTACTTGTTACTTGTGATTGACATATTTGATACATGTTAGTCGTTGAACCTTGACTATTGAATTGTGTGCTTAAGCCTTGTGAACCGTGTATTCTGAAACTATTAGATTAGGCTGATTTTTGTGCAAATTGTAGTTTGAGGAGGTTCGGTTGGGATGAAAGAAGAAGTATTCAATTTCTAGCTAGTTTCCCTTTTTTTTGGTTACTTGCTTAGTACCGTGTTGGTTGGTACTCACTCCTTGCTTCTACACTTATGTAGGTTTCGAGCTCGGTACCGCGTTATTGCTTTTCTTCTCTCCTATTTCCGAGGCTTGTCAAAGGACTTTTGAGAGGTAGCTAATTGTCATCCCAGGGTCCCTTTTGTTTTTTATTTTATGCTTTATTCTATTTGAGAAACCAAGACATTGAGACTTGTAATTATCTTCATTTCTAAACTTTATGTATTAGTGACTGAACTTGTACACGTGACAACCATATTTTGGAGTTAAAATCGAATAAATAAGTTTTCCACCTTTATATCTTGTTCTTGTTTTATTTTTTGCATTCGGTTAGTTCCGTTGGATTGAGATTGACTTATCTTGATGAGATTAGATAAGTGTTATCACGTCTATTTTTGGATCGTGACAATCTCATAAGAGCAGCGAGTGCCCGAGGCAATAAGGCATACTTCAGGTCGTTTAATCTGACAACTATTGTACGTGACTCCAATATGAGATATTACATTATACTCCCTCCATTTCAAATTAAATAAATTGTTGAAGTGTTTCACACTCTTTAAGAAAAGAAGATTAAGACATAAATTATGTTATTTTACCTTTTTGAACATTTTTACCCTTTTAACTTTAATACCTTTTAGCTAAAAATGGGGGGAAAATTAGTTTATTTTAAAATAAAAAAGATAGTATAGACTTTTTAATTTTCTGGCCAAATTCTGGCCAAATTTTCTAGTCATTTAGCAAATGACCCATTAGATATAACTTTTCATTTTTTCCTTATTAATTATTGTCAAATTTATGATTAAAATAATTAAATATTAATTAATAACTAATTCCAATACTAATTAATGAAGGGTAAAATTTGAAGAACATTATAAAAGTAGTCTTGAAAATTGAACAATTAAGTTAATTTTAAAAACGAAAAATATTTTAACAATCCAATTAATTTGAAATGGAGGGAGTACATTATACTGAGTAATAGGAAAAAAATACTAGAAAATTGAACAGGTCAAGGATGAGTAAAAAAAATATAAAATTGTCTCTATATATATCTATATCTATATCTATACTACCTTAAAAGCATGAACTCCTAAATTGAATGTTAAATTACTATAATACCCCTAATTAAAAATACTTCATTTATTTTATTTATTAATTGAATTATTTGTATTATATTAAAAGTAGATACCCTTTCATATTAAAGAGTTGTGACTTTTCCAAAGGGTTGTGACTTTTTTGACGGGTTTTGACATTTTCGATGAGTTGTGACTTTTCTGAAGGGTTGTGATTTTTTCGAAGGGTTGTGACTTTTCCAAAGGGTTGTGCCATTTTTGATGAGTTGTGACTTTTGCAAAAGGTTACGACTTTTTCGATGAGCAGTGACTTTTTCGAAAGGTTGTAACTTTTCTGATAAGGCACAATTAACACCTATTCATACTACTATTTGTTAGTTATAAATAGAGGGGCTTCCTCTCACTTTTAAACTACGATTTTTTAAAGTTTTCTACTCTTCTTCTTCTTAAATAATCATAGGGTTATCTGCAACAGTTGATTAAGTTCAAAGTTCAACAAAATTCGAGGTACCACGTAAGAAAGATTCACAAATTGTAGCAAATCATTCATAAATTCACACTCGTATTTTTTGTTACGATTATCATGAGTTAACAGTAACGAAAAGTTGTGGGAAAGACAATAATAATAAATAAATATGAAAATAGTCACATGATTTGGATAAGATACTTTTTCTTTGTTATTTTTAATTATTTTTTTACCCTCCAATGAAGGAGTTTTTTTCTAATTTTGCTAAAACAACGGCATCAATGTAGTCTATTGAATCATTAGTTTTGATGTTAATTTCACTATTTCCAAAATAGATTTTCACTTTTACTTATAATATGATAATATAGTCATGATAATAATTATTTTTAATAGATATGTAAGAAAATCAACGGCGAAAGTAAAGTGCTGGTAACAAGAGATTCTAATCAAATGGAACACTATAGTGAATATAACATCTTCCTTCTTCATTGGCTATGTATCGTTACATATATTTTTTTTAATATTTATATTGAGTATGAAATTTTTTAAGTATGAATTTCCTGTTATTTTGTGTTCATTTTAATTTGAGAAAATGGTATGTCACAAGATACACTCCTTGCTAGCTATATAAAATAGATAAGAAAACAGTGATTGATCATAAAATAATCTTAAATCAAATTAAAGATTCTATAAACAATCCTTTAAATTTTATTCATCTTAATTTTTATTATTTAAAAATTTTAATATTTTATATCACGATACAACTTCTATAAGATACTAGATACTTTCATTAGACAACAAGTAAAAGATAGATTGTGTATAAAGATAAAATATTGAAATATTTATGGTAATCCTTATTAGTGTCATGCACATGCTAAATTTTAAGTATGAATATTTAAAAGAAAAATTATACCTAAATGGTGTCCATAATTATTTTTTTAAAATTTTGCTTGTTAGATTTGCTTACGAAATTTAGTAAAGTAAAAAATAATACTACTAAAGAAATGTCACTTTCTCCCCATATTTAAACTTTGAATGTATTTTGAAATGTTTCAATAATAACTGGCCGTTTTGATCTCAAAATACAAGTAAAGCACCTGTCCTATGTTTTTTAAACTATAATTATTTACTAAAAAAATTTAATTCAATAATATTAATTCTATTTTATAACATCGTATACTATATATATATACACGTACAACGCACGTGTCGTGAAACTAGTATATATATATATATAGGTACGTACGTGGAGTACGTTGACAGAAACCACATGAAATATACGTAGTATTAGTTTGGAGAAAAGAATAGCAATGATGTATACAGCTATTAATTAATATATCTACTACCAAATTATTATTTTTAATTAATATCACATGAAATTTGCAGCAAGCAGTATTATTCCACCGACACTATCACTTTCACGCCGCTGATAAGATTCTACTTAAATCATTCAATTTGGATTTTGTGCTCCCTTTAGTTTTCATTTTTCAAAAAAATTAAATAACTATAGTGATACTGTCAACTTAACAAGGTTTGTCTAAAAGTTTCATTACCATTATAGTAAGGAGATGTTATATATTTTCGATATCTATTTTATGTGATATTATTTAATTTAATATGATGTTTAAAAAAAAAATTAAAAATTTATGATCTAAAATAATTCTTAGATATTTGTGTGGTTGAAAATTATTTCATCAGGGGTAAACGATGAATTTAAAGTAAAAAAAATTCTAATTATATAAGGTACATTCCTTTTGGGACAAACTAGAGTGTCATGTAAAATGGGGTAGAGGAAGTATGTATATTAATATTGGACGTTACGTTTATATTTCATTTAGCTGTTATAAATAAAGGAATGCAAAATTAAAATTATTTTAATATTTTTTATTTATAAATGAAAATTAATTAAATTTAAAATCACAATTGATTTTCATATTTCATTAATTAAAAAAATTGAAAAGACTTATATATTACTGATAAATCCATAATTAGTTGTACCATAACGATAAAGAATTAAACTCTAATGATTTTGTTATACCAAGAAAAGGAAAGAAATATATTTGTTAATCAATTTAATCAAAATAATAGAAAGAGTGTGAATATAAAAAAAAACGAATATCAATAGATTTTTCTCGTGAAGTTATGATCAATTAACTACTGAACATTGTTTTTATATATATAAATCTTTTAAAATATTTGTACTTGAAATTTATTATGAGCATACAATTAATTAATAGTGATCATCGTAAATATTTTAATATTTTATTTTATACATAATATATTTTTATAATATTATTATACAATATTTGAGTATGACTATTGTAGAGAATAATTTTATAAAAAATATATAATTATAGCGAATGTCATTGATATTATAGATAGGATGTTATAGAAAAATAAAATATAATATAAAAAAATCGATCTATAAAAAATCAAATTATTATAATGAAATATCGTTATAACAAAATTTAACAGTACTATATACATAGCATAAAAAAAAATACACAACACTAATTATTTCCATTTCACCATATACATTTTGAAGGATGATCAACATATATTTGGTTTGCTACCCGATGTCCCCCTAGAGATACTATAATAGAAATAACTTTTAGAGTCTAATAATATTATAACAAAAATAGAGCGGTAATAAATATATATATTAACAAAAATAGTAAAATAAGTACTACTTTAACAAACCACGAGAATTCAGTGTACTTGAGTGTCATGGAGAAGTAATGTTGAGTGAGATATTTTTGGAAATAATACAGATAATGTTTTTAAGTAATAAATAATGTGAATAACAAAAGGAAAGAGGACACGTGACCACTTGTAGCACATGGACTGTCAACTAAATTCTGTGTAACAGAGAATTGTAAAGTAGCATTTGTTTTTAAATTTATGTGAAATTTTATCATTTGGATTATAAAAAATAGAATGGTAGATTCTTTGCCTAACAACAAGTACTTGCTCAATTGAAATCCTCTTTTAAAAAGGTTAAAAGCATCTTACATATCTTATTATGATATATTTTTTTAAATATTGGAGGGTTTGGTCATGTTTTGCGTCAATCTATAAATACATTAGTTTATGAATGCGTAATTATGTTGAAAAAGGTACAAGATAAATAAAAAAAAGATATAAAATGAAGAAATTAAGAAAAAGATATCCATAACAATTGATTTTACGGAAAAGGGTAAAAAATATCCTTAAATTATTCGAAATAACTCATATTTACCCTTAAACTATATTTCGGCTCAAAATTATCCTTCCCGTCAAACTATTGGGTCAAAAGTGTCCTTATTAACGGAAGTTGTTAAATGCCATGTGGATGCCATATTGCACGCCAATAGGGTTCCACTGCCACATAGACTAAAAGAAAAAGTGTTAAAAATACCCTTAAACTATCCGAAATAGCTCATATTTACCCTTCAACTATATTTTGGCTCAAAACTACCCTTTCCGTCAAACTATTGGGTCAAAAATGCCCTTCTCATTGCACGCCAATAGGGTTCCACTGCCACATAGACTAAATTCCTAGATCTTAATTACTCTTTTTTTCCCTTCATTTCATTATTTTCCAGAAACGATTTCACCCCTTCTCCCTCATTTCGCGGCTAGGGTTTCACAGTTTTCTTCGTCGCTGGGTTTCAAAGTGGATATTCGTGGTTGTAGGTTAGTAAATCTTTTTTCTTATTTTATTATGTTTACAACCACAACCACGAATATCCGCTTTGAGACTCAGCCCCGAATAAAGCTATGAAACCCTAGCCGCGAAATGAGGGGAAAGTTGTGAAATCTAACTATCATGCTTTGAAATCGTAAATATAATAAAATAAGAAAAAAGATTTATTAACCTACAACCACGAATATCCACTTTGAAACCCAGCCCCGAAGAAAGCTATGAAACCCTAGCCGCGAAATGAGGGGAAAGTTGTGAAATCCTAACTATCATGCTTTGAAATCGTAAACATAATAAAATAAGAAAAAAGATTTACTAACCTACAACCACGAATATCCACTTTGAAACCCAGCCACGAAGAAAGCTATGAAACCCTAGCCGCGAAATGAGGGGAAAGTTGTGAAATCCTAACTATCATGCTTTGAAATCGTAAACATAATAAAATAAGAAAAAAGATTTACTAACCTACAACCACGAATATCCACTTTGAAACCCAGCTCCGAAGAAAGCTATGAAACCCTAGCCGCGAAATGAGGGGAAAGTTGTGAAATCCTAACTATCATGCTTTGAAATCGTAAACATAATAAAATAAGAAAAAAGATTTACTAACCTACAACCACGAATATCCACTTTGAAACCCAGCTCCGAAGAAAGCTATGAAACCCTAGCCGCGAAATGAGGGGAAAGTTGTGAAATCCTAACTATCATGCTTTGAAATCGTAAACATAATAAAATAAGAAAAAAGATT
>JAJOOO010080706.1:0-18580 GCA_029582685.1 Solanum piurae
CTTAGATCATAAAAAAGTTTAAAGCTGAAAGAACATATATGTTAACACTTGAGAGTTTGCAGAATTCAAAATTCAACTACTAGGCAAATGCAACAAATATTAAACTACATATAGTGTATGTGTTTTGGCCTTCATAGAAAGTTCAATGTATAACATTCTGCAAAATATATTTAACATACTATGAAATGTCTTAACATTGAAATTTATTTAATCATGTTGCATATTTGCACGTCTTTTTTTACAACTATTTTTATCCCCACAATATGCCCGTGCCTTGCACGGGCACCCTTATCTAGTATATATATATATGTAAATCCTTTTTTCTACCTTAGTTTAAAATTTTGTAGTATGATATTTTGTATATTTTATGAGTTAGAAATTTGATAGATTTTGAATTTTTCAAAAAATAGTTCAATTAATTTGTAAAATTAATATATATATTCTAGGTTTTTGAAAAGGGCCTAAAATATTTTTAAACTATTAAAATTGGTACAAAATTATTCTCTGTAAACCAATTAACCCTGAAATATCCTTGACATCCACCTTTATGACCCTATATTATTCTTATCACAAACGATCTCATTAATTGGATTAGTTAACCTTCTCATTTAATATGCGACACATTTTAATAGGGGCAAACCCATTAACCTAATGATCTTGAAGCTGGTTCTTTTTCTTCCTCTCTTCTATCTGAAGTTGTCCAACTTCACATAAATAATTATCAAGTTAAATTTCCATAACTTCAAGATATGTGGCATTGGCTCAAGGGGAAAAACGTTGTCATCCTCTGCCTGCACAAAGATTAAAAGCATAGCAATATTTGAAGAGGAGATTATTCCCAAATCACTGATTCCCAAATTACTAATTCCTCTTACTTAGATTGGATAAGGGTAATGCAGGGCATAAACGTGGATGTCAATGATATTTTGTGGTCAATGTTATGCCGTAATTTTACTATCTTTAGAAAAATTACTATTTTGAAATGTTCTAAGTATAAAACATTTTTAAAAAAAATACTTAGAAAGAGTCACCACTCAATTTTTTAAAGAAATTAAGAAAACTTATACTTTTCAAAGATTTAAACAGAAAAAATCATTTGAAAATACCAAAGGGGGTTTGAGGTTCAATTTACACTTCGAGAAGGGTTTAAGCATTTGAAGTGTCCGCTAACATGCAGTTGACCTGCGACTTGACTAAAATATATTTGACTATTTTATAGAAAAAATAATGATTTAACATAAAAAATAATACTTTATATTATTTTATTTTTTAGAGAAAGGGATCCAAAATAGAACATTTGACTCGAAATACAAGTGGTTAGAATTTTAATAATACTAGTTTAATTAGAATTTATTTAATTCATTTTGAAATAATAATTTAAACCAAATTAATGAATTTAAGCATGAGACTATTTTAAATCAATCGATAAATAAAAGCTTTGACCAACTTTTTGAGGAAAATGACTAAATAAAAAAAGAGAACATTTTTTTAGTTCGTTTGAGAATGAGCTTTAACTTAAACCATTTTAAAGTAAATAAAATGATTAAATGAAGAGGCATTAAAACATATCTTTTTAAGAACAAAAGATTTAATTTAATTGAAGTTGTAAAATTTTGATCAATATACTTGATTAATAAAATAAATGAACACAAGAAAAATGTATTAAAAGTAAACCAACATAAAGAAAATAACTCATCTTTTGGGGAATCTTAATTAAGTTAATTAAAGTTAGAGTTAATGATAAAAATAAAATAAAAAATAATAATAAATAAAGACAATTAAATAAATTAAAGGTAAAGGAGAAATGAATTTGGGCCTCCTTTTTGGGCCAATTTTGCTGAAAATTTTTGGGGTTAATACTACACCCGTTTTTGTATACACCTAGTGTATATTAGTGTGTATATCAGCCCTTTTCATGTATTTCTCGCTTCCAAACACATGTATTTCGCCTCAACCCTGTATTTTCACACTTTTCGACCTGTACATCAGTGTACACTTGTGTATACAGCACATACACGACCTATTTAGGCTTTTTCCGAACATCTGTTTTCAAATTCCAGCCCATATAAAATTGTTGCTGACTCAATGGAGAAAGTGTTGGGTTTCAATCCAACCCGAGGTGTAAGGAGAGTAACAAAAGGGAGTCCAATGGACTCAAATCGAGGGAGTTCATGCAAGAAAAGAGGGGCAAAGATTAGCAGAAGATTTAATTCTAAAAATGATAATTATTTTAATATTAATTATTGAATAAACAGACCTCATCATCTATTGCCAAACCCATTTAACCTATTTGTAATCGGAACCAGATAAACTTGAAGTTACCAAAACGGTAATCACATTTGACCTCGTACTAACAAACAATAATACTAAAATATTTATTTTAGGTAAAATTTTAATGAGCAAACAAACATGTAACAAGTGATCTACCATCAACAGTGGCAAAATAATAACTTCATTTGGAAAGAAAAATAATAATAAATAATTGATGACCATTAGACCTAATAAGTTAGCTTGAAAATTGATTTGGAATAGGAGCTATCACATTTATGAATGCTAATTGATTTGACAAGGAAAATGTCACATGCTCGTAATTTAAAACAACTAAAGGGACTAGCATAACTTATTTACCTAAGCATGAACAAGATAAACACACATGAAGCATTCAGTAAATTTATCAACTTTAAAAAAAATGAAAAAACAGGGAAACACTTATGCAATGCTAAAATGGTATTTTCAGGAAAAAAATATATATTCACCCCCTTTGGATAGTGTGTGAAGACTGGGCATTCTCAAATGAAATTATAGACAAAGTAAACAACAAAAGAAGAAGAAGGTGATTATAACATAGCAAAGATTTATCAATAGATTATCGCAACAAACAAATTGTCATTATTCTTGACAGTTAACCAAAACTTCACCTAAATAAAAATTACCTCATTACTAGCAATATCCCATCATACTAGACTATACTACAATTTTACTAGCAGACGACAATTAAACTAAACATGAATAGAGAGGACATCGAGCTAATGCGAGTAAGGAGGCAGACTTAAGCCAAAATAGATACTAAACGAAAGATTTCGAAAGCTAAGTAAGAGCCAATGAAAGCAGATTGCGATCAAGTATTGAACACACACAACATGCTACATTGAAAAGGGATACAAGAGGGAGCGAGATTACCTTTCTTGGAGCAGCGACTGAGACGACGAGCAAAGGAGGGCAGCGATTCTTCCACCACCAAATTCGAATACTAACAACAAACTGAGATAATCTAAGCGGCGACCTTTTCGGAACTTAAAAATCAGAGAACTAAGTATAAAATGACTATTGCCAAAGAAACTCGAAACTCAAAACTCAAACTCTTTTCTTTTTCTCAAAACCTAAAAACTCCCCCTTTGCCCCTTGAGTATAAATGGTTATTTATAGGGAAGATTGCGGCAGATTTAGGGGGAAAATTCAGTGGATTGGATGAATTTCAAATTTTGAAATTCGAAATCTTGAAAGACGGAAACAACTGAAATCTCAACGGATTGAGAATTGTATCCGTTGATCTTGATGCCAGGATGAGTGAAGCGCCGAGATTACTCCATCTGGGACTGCTCTTTGAACAAATCATACTGTTGAAGTAGAAAAGGAAGACGAAACGTATGGGCGAGCACTGTTGGTGCTGCTTGGAGATGTGGTTGATGTGACGAGTCTGCATTTTATGCTGATTTCTCGCCGGATTTGGTGGGATTTCTGGGTTTCGGCGTGGAAGAAGAAACAAAGTGGGGTCGTCTGTGAAAGAAGAAGAAGGCGCAGGGGTTGTGTCGTTCTGGTATTGTATGCGTATTGTTGTACGTTGTTGTTGTTAGAACTTGCTGGAATGGGTATTGTATGTTGTTATGAGTATTGAAATGGGTTTATGTATGGAGAATGGGTTGTTGGGTTGGAATTGGGGTGGTGGGCTGCTGGTTAAAAGAAATGGGTATTGAATTGGAATTGGGCTGAAGAATAGGCCCAATTTTGAGTCTTAGATGGGTTTAAGGTGAGGTAAGGAAAAAGTTTGGATTGGAATTGGTCATTTGACCCATTGGATTACAATTATAACCAATTGAATTTAAAAATATAACAAATTTGAGTACATTAGTCAAATTCGGCCAAATCTTAGTCAAGACGAATTTAAACAAGATCAATTAATGAGCTTCTTAATTTTAACGAAATAAAATAATTAACTTAATTATAAACTAAATAATTCAAAATTATAGCCACAATTTAAACTAAACTAATTTAATAAAGTGCTTACTAAAATTAAAATCTTTTTGAGACGATTTTTGAATATTTAAGAAACACTAATTATACATATAATTATAAAATACTAATTATTTTTTTTACTAGACTTACTTAAAGTAACCTCGAGAAATATTTAAATTTTGTAAAACTAATTATTCTAAATCGTTTGAGAATTGAGAAGCTCGTGAATTAATTCCTATCGGGGAGGGTCAAAATTGGGTGTCACCAGTCAATAGATTAACAAATGATAGTTTCATATCATTTTCAATAGTTCAGGGTATTTTAGGACCTTTTTCGTTGTTTTTAATTAGGATAATTTCATGTTCTATTCAAACCCATCAAATCGTTGTAAAATAAGAAAGACAAACACACTTAATTATTAAAATCTGAATGAGTAAGATTCAAACTTGAAAATTAATTAAACAAACTAAATGACTGAGATTTGAACAATATTATTATTTTCATAAACTTAAGTTTTTGTTTTTTTGGTATTTATTTTGTTACTCAAATATATTGTTTAGTCATGTACATATTCTTTTTTAAGTTGTGTACTCAATGATATGGATTACACATAGTCACATATAAAAATGTATTCACTTTATCTATATAATTTTATTAATTAACACGTTACACATATGCAAAACACACACTAAACTAGTTTAATTAAAAAAAAAAAAGTTTAATTAATTGTTCAACCCCTAACTTCCAAATAAATTTGTTCTTCATCTCAAAATCTCTCTCCAAACAAAGTCCTTCACGTTGGTTTTTCATGTGCAAAGTCTCTGACTTTCGGTAATCATCTCCATTACAATGCATCCAAGAGCATAAATATCAATGAGATGTTTCGGCAACTCAATAGGATAGGAGTCCGGAATCGCATATTCTTAAGCGAGAATATCAGACTCTTATTATTGAATTTCCTAAAGTGAAACTTTAAAAAAAGAGATCTTATGTTTATTTTATATATATATATATATATATATATATATATATATAAAATGTTTTCATAAATTTTTAAAATACATGATAATTAATTATTATTTTTTCAATTGTCAGTATAACAATTCTTCTAATAAATTGTAAGGCATAAATAGGCATATATAAATTTTTATGGGTTACATAACACCACAAATGTTTATATCCTAGATAAGTTCTTATTGATTATAGTTTTAAGAAAAAAAATTCAATTGTTATACAAACTATCAAAATATTATAAAAGTAGTAGGAGTATTAAAAAATAAAATTGAGACTTCATTTGATTAAGTTTACCAATTAGAGTATCATTTTTACTTGTATAATATTTTGTAGTACATTTAATTACAAAAAATAGGTTCAAACCTTAGTGATTGTTATGCTTTAGAAGGCATTCAAAGTTAAGAGAATGTCTTTTTAAATTTAATTATTTGATAATCTAATTATCTTGATTTTGAAATGTCTAAGAAACACCTCAAAGAATTAAAGACACTCTTACAAAGCCTATTTTAAAATATGATTGATTCAGATTAAAGTGAATTGGACAAATTAAGAAGTAGAAAATACCTGCAAATTTAATTGACTACAACTTTAATTACAATTACATCAACTATATATTTTTTTTAAAACATTAAAAATATGTGCATAATGATTGGTAAAAGATTTGCTATGAAGAAAATTTCAATTAATATTAAAAATTATATATATTATCATTGAATAATTTTGAGATCTTTTTTTTTTTTGGGTGCTAAAGCAACTGCTTTGATGTATTTAGGGTTGAGTTGCCCTGATCAGAGTCCCTCTTTGACGGCAATGCTTATTCGAGTTGTTACGTGTTTCAATTGATGTAAACGATAGCCCAAAATCAGCCAATTTAAGCCGCATATTCTTAGGTAGAAGGAAAAGCAAGTGTATTAACCTATTTCAGAATTTTAACTCAACCCAAAAAATTAACTTTCGAATAGAATATTACTCAAAATCATATTATTGATTAATATGAGATACACGTGCAGAGAACATACACTAGACTAGTATAGAAAAAAGTAGGAAGTCCAAAAAAAATTTGGAGCCTCAATCAATTGTTTTAATTGTGTCATAATAGACTCTATAAGTAAGTATTTTCTTTTCTTAAAAAATGTAAAACACTATTATTTTTGAGAAAAGACATAAAGTGACATCTGAAGTTATTTCGAATTTTTAAAAATACATTTTAACTTTGTGGACGTTCTATTGCCCCATGAAACATTTTAAATCACAATAAGTGCACACTTTTTGCACAACCTATATTTTCAATGCCTGCGCGTGAATCTCAACCCCCAATTAATAATATAATTACTTATTTTTTCCAACTCATTTAGTACCCGCTCCATTAAACCCTAAATTCCTTTTAGATTTTCACTTCACTCTCTCTTTTTGATGATCAAAAACCTAAAACATTCGAATAGTCAAAATAAATTTGCTTTGCGCTTATAATTTCTTGAATTATGGAATCAAAACAAAAAAGAGAAGGCTCACATGCTAATTGCTTCTTGATTTGAATGCAAATTTTGGTTAAAAAATATTTTTTTATACAGTAGTGCTTTTTTTTAAAAAAAAATCATCTTTGTAGTGATTTGTGTAGAAATCTCACGTCGAGAATTAAAGAAATGATCAAAGATTGTATTGATGAATAAAATTGTTGAGTACATACTCTTTATATAGGGAGAGAATTGCAGAGTCCTGAGTTAACTATACTTAGAGTCATACTACAATACCTATTACTACTATAATAATAATAATAATAATAATAATAATGCAATTATAAATAATCTAATCCTAGTCGTACTATAATCCTAATCGTAATCTAATCCTAGTTGTAATACAATCCTAATTAATATAAGTAGTCTAATTCTAGTGCAACTTTAATTCTACAACAGTGTTGTAAACTCGTCAGTCAGCTTCGTTGGACATGTTCCTTTGACATGTTCCAATCGCCAGCTTACTTCTTCATCAACACTTGATGTAAACACGTCAGTCAGCTTCGTTGGACCTGTTCCTTTGACATGTTCCAATCATCAACTTCCTTCTTCTTGAATACTTCCTCTCAAGCTAGTGAGTAGAAAAATGGTTACTCCTAGTTTGCTTCGAATACCCAGCAAATTTTTTTTTGAATACCCAGCAAAAACTTGTTTTGTCAATGCTTCGGTATAAATGTGATGTCTAGTCATTGATTGTGACAGTTCATCTGCAGATTGATACGAGTAGTTCCACCAGTAAAAATACTTAAGAGCAGTATGATTATTCCTACCACAGATTTGACATGACTCAATATTATTCCTCTCCTTATTTTCACTTTGGAAACTTTTATTGTTCAGAGAACCTGGTCCATATTGACTGTTCTGAGAACCTGTTTCCTGTCCAACAGGCTTGAAACTTGTTTCTCTGGAGTTGATGTTGTTGTTTCCTCTTTTCCTGTCTTTTTGGGCAGAGAATACCATGTTATGATTTTGCTGTGGTATCTCTTCTTCATCTTCTCTTATATCAAAACTCTTGAGAGCATTAATAAATTGATTAAGGGTGGAATATGATGCCTTACCTAAACCTCTAGCAAAATTAATTATTTTTGTTGCTTGAATATAAGTTTTTTTCAAGCATTCCCACATCTCCTTGGCATTTGAGCAGCCCACAATTAGGTACATGCTTTCTTCGGTCAAGGTGCCTGAGATCCAACTCCGTAGCAATACATTTTTCTTCTTCCAATCATCAATGGTGTCATTATCTTTTGGATCCTTCTTAACCCCTACAACTTCCCTAGCAGTCCGTCCAGTGGAACAACTACTTTTACTTGGTTCATAGATAAGATACGTTAGTTTCATCACCTGAATCAATTGGGATATTTGTGTCCTCCATATGAGGTAGTTTGTTGGCTTAAGTTTAATGGAGCAAGCGGCAATGAGTTGGTAAAGTGAGCAGGTTGACACATTTTTGGTAGAAGTGGTCATTGCAATTTAACGTGTGGTTTTTTTTTTCTTTTTTTTTTATCAATACTCAGAGAGCGGAAGAGCTTTTATGCTCTGATACCATGTAGAAATCTCACGTATAGGATTAGAGAAATCAAGGATTGTATTGATGAATAAAATTGTTGAGTACATACTGCTTATTTAGGGAGAGAGTTGTAGAGTCCTAAATTAACTATACTTAGAGTCCTACTACAATACTTATTACTACTATAATAATAATGCAATTATAAATAATCTAATCCTAGTCGTACTATAATCCTAATCGTAATCTAATCTTAGTCGTAATATAATCCTAATTAATATAAGTAGTCTAATCCTAGTGCGACTCTAATTCTACAGCAGTGTTGTAAACTCGTCAGTCAGCTTCGTTGGACATGTTCCTTTGACATGTTCCAATCGTCAACTTCCTTCTTCTTCAACAATTTGTTGTTATTTTCTTCTTGTGTTATCTATTATTCATATGTATATAGTGTTCGTTTAGGACTGATTTGGGTTTGAATGTTTTTTCACTGATTTAGTTTTTTGAAATTTATTTGCAATTGCACTTTTAAAATTTGCAAATTAGTTGATTTCGTAACTTTTAAATAAAATTGAAGTTAGTAAAGCTAGATGAAAATTTCGTTGAGGATGGAGATTTTTTTTTCTTTTGTAGATGGAAAGCTCTTCAACATCTATCAATTGAGGTTTTGTAGAAAATGAAAAGTGAGTCTTTTAATAAAGAAGAAAACTCAAATTGACAGTGCCACGTAATATTTTTACATTGATTTGAAGGTGTTTACTCCACGCACCTATCGAACGTGAGAATCTCACTGTTGTTGTAAAAATGGATCAAAAATATTTATTTATTGTAATTTAAAATGAGTCCATAAGATAATAGAATACCCATAAACTTTTAAGTATTTTTTTGATAATTGGAGAGAACTTCAAATATATTTTTTAATGTTCATATCGTAATAACAACACAGGTAAATTAAACATGTCTTTCCATAAATTAATAGGTACAGAATATTAGTTTAGTAGATACAAAATTAATTGAGAGAGGAAGTCCTTCAACTAATAGAAAGTAGATAAGAGGAATACGTGGCATATTGTGCACCGAAAATAGAGACATGTGTGCCTACGAAGGGCGGCGAACAGAGTTGAGATAATCCTCAAGTGCTTGGATTTGCTCCTTTGAAGGTGGTGTTTGGTTGTTCTTTATGGATCTATGCACATCATATGTTGTTGAACCCAAAAACAACATCCTATACTCCATAAAAACAAACACAAAAACAAATGAATGAATATGATACATAGTTTGACATATGATCAAAAGAGCAACAAGTGTATAATTAACATACCCAGAAGCAAATAGTACAATTTGTCTTGGAAATATGTGCTTCCCAAATATCCTCATACCTCTTCCTTCCACAAAAAAAGATTTAAGCTTTAACACAACTTCTTTGAACGCCCTTGGAGACTTTAAACATACAAGTAGGAATTAAGTAGTCGTTCTGCAGTTTAACTAAGCTCTAAACCTAATTCTTCCTATTTCATCTGCATCTAATCGCTGACAAAGTTATATTTTATAACATCAAATATTGCTACGATAAATAAAAGGTATATTTAAATGCACTAGTTATACGTTTCTCTTCTTGTTGGGTTTTAAATAGGTGAATCAAAAAATGAAAGAGTTATAACTTTTTTGAAGAATTGTGACCTTTTTAAAGAGTCTGAAGGTGATGACTTTTTTTTAGGATTGTGACTATTTAGATAATATGTTATCCTTTATTGTGTATAAATATGGGTTTTCTTCTCATATTTCAACAATAGCAATTTTTAGTATCAATACACCGATGAGTAGTACACTGTCGTTGAGTGATTCGTTTACACCGTAATTTTAGGTACCAATACATCGATAAATAATACACTGTCGTTGACCTCGAGTACTTGAGGGGAATAATTTTCTTAATAATACACTGTGCATTTAGTGGGCTCAATTTTCTTCTTTTCAATATTGTTTTTGTTTTGTTACAAATAATTAACTTTCTGATAAATATACTATAAACTTTGTCATTTCTTACCATATTTTATAAAATTATTGATCTATGTATCTTAATGATACAAATAAACAACAGTTGTTTTTCGAGATTTTGTCGAAAAAACAGTCAAAAATCGAGACAAAAAGAAATTGATTTTTATTGTTTTAATTTTATTTATAAAATTCAAAACTTAAATAATTATCTTGGTTAAAAAATAATAATAATCAAATCACTTATGTTTACCCCGATCAAAGGGTGTCGAATAGAAAATTAGGTCAGACTTAAACATAATAAAACTAACTAATAAGTCAACACATTAATGAATTCAATCAAAATTTTGTGTAGGTTCAAATGAATTAAAGTAAATACTCAAATAACCTCACCACTTGTTTTCTTTTTTCTTTTAATCTCTAAAATATACGATTAAGTTGTTACACACGAATTTTCTTTTACAATAAAGTACTAAAATATATCCTAAACTAATGTTTGTCCTTTTTTCCTTTTGTATTTCTTGACAAGTCTCTTATCAAGTTGCAAACATCTTAACCTTAACTGATATCCATAACCATAATAAACATTTGATATTCTTATGCTCCAAACTAAATTGGGCAAATCTTATTCACCTAAACCAATTTTTGGGGAGTAACAGCGTCCAATTATCAAGAATAAATTGGTTGGGGGGAATTCAAACTATTTACAGATTAAATGAACAAAAGAGACGATCACCTCAGATTATGGCGCTTTTAAATACAGTTTACATACATATTCTACTGTGTATCTCCCAATAAACATGACTTCCCATTTCCTGTCTTCAACTCCCATACCAGCACAACATGAAGAGCAAGAAATGTCTCCAAAACATGGGTGAAGTTCACAAAATCAATGGAGCGATCGATAACATAATACTTAACTGCAGCATGATGCAGTTCGTGATCCTTCTGCTGTTCTGTCAACAAGTACCATTCCTGCCGGATTTTGAGCAGGCTGAGCTCTAGGCAATCGTTTAGCTGCAGAATTCACACCCACAAAATCAGGGAAGCAGGTAAATAACAGAGACATTCAACTGCTCTGAGACGCAACAAAAGAGGTGAAAAACATCCTAAAAGGGCAGGTCTAAAAATAAGTAAACCCAAACATCAATTTCGGATATCCATGTATAGCATAAATATATAATGCAGAAGAGTAATTTCTCTTATCTGTACCACTTCACCTATATTACTTCAAAAGCTGACGACTAACCCCTCTTTGAATACGAAAAGCTGGAGACCTATTAGCGCTGTCATGGAAGACCCACAAAGCTATTCCACAGAAATCCTTTAATTCAACATGATCCATAACTTTGTCAATACTCACCAACTTTCCTCAGTAAAGCAGCCCAATCTGCTCCAATTTAAACCCCTCTCAATCCGAAGGTTACTGGAGGTCATAATCCCCTCCCACAGAACTGGTGTATGATCCTTGTGACAGGTAATTGCTGGTTATACCTACTCAAACTCCAGTCATCATCAGGACGCTCACTTTACTTCCATATCAACCTCTCTGTTTACTCCAAGCATACATCCTTGCTCGTATCACCATGTATAACAACATCCTTACTCCAAGCTCCCCCGCTCCCCTAACTCAACCAAAAAAAGATTCCTCTTCCTTTGGAAGGAAAAACCAGACCACTAAAGTAAAACAAAAGGAACCAAATCATAAGGCCGTAAGCACTATACTCAGTGAAGGAATTTCCATTTCCAAGAGAGCATGAATTCAACAATATAAACAGTGATCAAATTGTTGATTTTATATATAGATTAGAGAGAAGTATTGAAAACACCTCTGAACTTGGCGCAAATTATTAGTTTTGTTCCCAAACTATTGACACCCTTAAGAAAACACCCTTGTACTTTACTAACTAAACTTAGATACACCTTGATCTGCCACATCAACATGACATAGCAAGTGATTTGAAACTCTTGTAGGAGCATAGAACTCTGAATTAAAAGCCGAGAGAAGGGTTAAAAACACCCCTAAACTTGACAAAAATGTGAGGTGTACTTCACCCATGGTGCAAGATTGGAGTGTATTCAAGTTCAATTAATCAAGTAAAAGGGTATTTTTAAGGCTGTCAATAATTTAGAGATGAAACTAATAATTCACGCAGAGTTTAGAGTTGTTTTCAATACTTCTCTATAAACTAACAAAAAAATGTTTACATGTATTTGTATACTAGTAGTCTCTTTAAGAGATTATATACATGTTTTTCATACTACTTAAAGTGGACATAAATTAAGATTGCCCAGTACTAGTTTTATTCTCACGTCCAGATTTCTATAACAGCAATTCCTGAACAAGAAAAGGAATATAGTAGGGTACTTTGGAATGAAAATCCTATTAAAGAACTTAATAATAATATAATAATGTTAATTGTATGTTAATAATTAGGAGTTCTACCAGATATTATTTGTCAACATAGAGAATTTGGTAATAATCAGTATTCCAACTGCAGTCTATTATCTTGCATGCAAGGTGACATCATCTTTAGTACTATTTCTTATTGATTAGGCTAAGCTGATTAAAGAAATATAAATTTTCCTGTTATTACCTATGCTGATACATAGAAACTAAAAATTATAAATTGCTTCGTAAAGTTGACTTCCGCATTTCAATAGTTGAAGGAAGGTAAATTTTTACAACTCTACCCACCCCTAGCATAGCACCTAGCATGTAAATCGAAGGTAACCATAAAGCAAGCATCAGAGACTCCATTTTAGTAAAATCATATAGTTTTCTTCATGTGACAAGAGCATGAGTTTAAAACTGACAAGTAGGAATGTGCATAATCTTGCGATTCATGTAACATGAAATCTGTTAGAGAATTTGCATATTACAGTTTACATCAGTTGGAATTAATTCAAGTATGCATCAACGAAGATGCCTGATAGGAATGTTAAAAGTTACCGTTCAAGTCACCACTTTCTGTATTCCAGGACAAGCCTCACATTCACTCCAGGATCAGTTGGAATCCAGATGTGATTAAAAAGAAGTCAGAACAGAACTATAATATGGTTGGGTTGCACTACAAAGGGCTACCATACAGCAAGCTAACGGTTTGAAAAGTAAATGGCACCAGAAGTTCCTAAATATTCAGGTTTTCAAACTATTCTTTGGAACCATCTTGTTCTTGAAGTCCTGTATTCCTCAAGCAGCTAGTCCTTGTAACCATTTGATAACGACATTTGTCTCATGTGCTAAATTCGATGGTGATTGTTGTTATACTAAAACATCCAAAAGTCTTGCCCAAAAAAAATAAGGAAAGGAAAGAACACTACCCTTGCTTTTTATCAACTATTACAACTAGTCAAGGCCTAATCGGCAGGGAAACTACTGACCGGTGGAGTGAACTACAAGCGAAGACCCGCAAGCCGAGTGCCTACTGGCTACCGTAACAGGTATAGCATCTTAATATAAGCAAATGCCACAATTTTTCAAATATTTTAAGATAGAGTGCATATTGTTGTCCAGACAATGTCTTGAAAACCATGCCCAGAAAGAATATTGCATAGCACAACGATAGCAACAACGGGAACCTATAACATAAGACTGTCCTCATACATTTCAATTACAGACACTCAAAAGCTTCGGTGATAGATTATTATATCACCTACTATGTCATATACCTTTGGGAAAAAAAAAGATGAGAAAGAAAGAGAGCAATAAATGAAACATACAAAACAATGGAACTTACCGATTTCGTAAAATATATCGTTGACATTAGCAGCAGTTTTGGCAGAGGTTTCCATGAAAAATAGGCCATTTTCCTCTGCGTACAAGCGTGCTTCCTGTGAAAGCAATATTTAAAATACTATATACCAGGAAAATTGATGCCCCAAAACAATCAAGAAAGAAAACTGCCCATGTATAGGTATATTGTAGAAAATGATAAAACCAGTAGATAAAGTTATTAATAACAAATGCCTTAGCCCATAAGTTCCAACAACCAGTCTTATAATCGCAAGAAACTCAATTATGGAATAGCATTTTCCCAACAAAAAAAAGAAAGAAAAGGAAAGCCAGCATACTTCTACTTCAGCTCTGGATACCAGTTCGTGGAAGTTTACTTCCACAAAAATGAGTATTTCCATTTTACATCATTATCTGAACTGGTTATCTAGAGGCAAGTAACGTGTTGCTGCATCTCAGATCATTATCCAATTTATATTTCATAACTGTCCCAAAAACTATATAATAAAGCTGAGACCAAACCCAATATGTTGAAGGGTGCATTACAAGAGTTGTGTTACAAAATAGATGGATGGCAAAGCCCAATCAAAGGAACCTCGAATAAAACGATGAAAGGCAATACATAAAGAACTTACTTCTGCAGTCACCTTCCTCTTATCTTCTAGATCAGCCTTGTTGCCAGTAAGAGCCATGACCATATTGGGATTACCTACCCAATTATCAGAAAACTAAATCACTTCACCCAAATCTATGAATATGAAGTTATGATACCATCAATAACCTTATATGAGTCCTTAAGGCAATAAAGTAATAAAATACAATACAACATAAGGAAAAAGATTAAAAAGATGTTAGTAGAGAGCTGGATTTTATGCAATAAACTGATGAAAGAAGAATATTCTAAATTTTCTATTTGAATAAAGCAGAAAAGTTCACAGATAAGCACCTTGCTTCTGCAATTCTTGCACCCATTTCTTTGCCCGTGCAAATGAATCCTATATTAAGAAGGAAACAGAAGATTACGCCTAGAATGAAGATGGCATCGAAATTGATATGCATAGATATAGGCATACACAATTACACATGCACAACAAAGAGTTGCATAAACATGGGATATGCCACTCATTCCCAATATTGGCCAGGGGCGAAGGTAGCATGTAACATGTGATACAGCAAAACCTAGTAATTTTAGTCTAAATCCAGTATTTATGTTTAAAAGATTTATCAAATATGTATAAAAACTAAATTCAGAACCCAGTTACTAGTATTTGAAGTCGAGAATCTAGAAACCATAAGGTCCGAATCTTGGCTCCGTCTGGTATTGGCCATAACAAATGAACTTTTGGAAAGTTGTCTTTTTATTCTTCTTTCCTTAGATGAAGATATCATCACACTAGTAAGTTCAGAATGAATGTGTTGATTTTGTGATTCCTTCTTTCCACTCTTTGCTTAGCTACACCCGGTTACAGATGTCCATGTCCTTCAAGGATCTAGGAGTTCATATAGGATGTCAAAGGTGTGATCCACACATTGAAATTGTCAACATTGACTTACAAGCGCCACCCTTACCAGGTAAATCCAGGAAAGGGAACTTTTAACCCTTCAAGTTTTAAATAACTTTTTAATATTTATAGTGAAATGGTCATTCCTAAGAGAAAAACATTCACTTAAATCCTTTAAGACTTTATAATTGTCCCCCTTAGATTAAAATTTCTAGCTCCAACCCTCTGATGATAATGTTAATTGTGAAAAAGCAGAAACGTCAAAGGGAAAGCAACAGCAAACATGACCTAATATTCTGCCTGAAGTCCTAATTCAACATGAATGACAAATCAATTAGTATTCTCATCCACTTACGACCAGCTGCTCTCCATGGCCAAAAATTGTCCTTAAATGCAAAATGAGCACAAGTAAACGAAAAACAAGCATAAACATGTCTTTGCAACTTTGTCAATGCATAAGATAAAAGTTGCATATATTCCCTATTAATCTATTATTCGTTTCCACATTGAAATACCAATGTACTGACGAACTGGCAAAAAGCCAACTATTGCTTTCATAAGACCCATTTGATTGTTATTCTGTAATAGACTGAATAGGAAAGCCCAGTCCAGAAGACTAAGCTATTTGATGTGAGAGTTCATTTCGGCTACAAAAACCTTTAAGCTAGCTAGTTGGGGATTGAAATTTAGTTGTTGACGGAAAGAATCTCACAGTGCTGGTGATGTCATAGACGATGATAGCAGCTGCAGCACCCCTGTAGTACATAGGCGCTAAGCTATGGTACCTCTCCTGACCAGCAGTATCCCAAATCTCAAACTTCACCGTAGAATTGTTAACTGAAACTGTAGAGGAAAAGAAAGCCGCTCCGATCGTCGATTCCTGACATCACGTAATAATCACACAAATCAACAAAACTACATGAAGTTGAGAATTGGGGAAAACAACCCTAAAAAGCAACTCGCAGAGAAAGACATAGTACTTGGAATTCAAGGAATTGTCCCTTGACGAATCGTATAACCAAGCTTGATTTACCAGCTCCCATATCCCCCAACAACACCTGAACAATCAATTGAATTAATCAATAAACAGTTTACAGAAGCAACAAAGGATTTTACAAAAGCTAAAAACACAGAGGAATTGATGCATGCATGAATCAGACTTACGAGTTTTGCATTGAGATTATTGTGAGCGGTTGCCGCCATGATCAAATGCCGAAGGTGAAAATGAAGAAATCCCAAATTACAGAGGTATTGAGTTGTAAGCTAAAGAGAGAGTTTGGAAGAAGTGGAGAATTGATGCAGAAAACAATACTTACTAAATTAAAGAGTCTGACGTATGTTGGAAGGCCTCAAAAGCTAAAAACCAAAGGATTTCTTCTCTTTGGACTTTTCACGGAAACTTCATTAATAATTATAGTTTAGAGTATAATTACAATTAATAGTATAATTTGTTTAATTATGATTTATAGTTACTTGTTTTTAAAATTGTATCTATACTCAATTTTATTGTACTTGTTGCTTAATTTCATTGTATACACCGGATATACTGTGTATGTTCACTTAAATATAATCATATTAACACATAAAATTTTATTTAATACATTATATATGTGTTTTCAGTTAATATATTATTGAATGTATGCATCATGATTCATGTATGTATATTTCCTTTTATTTTAATTGTATGATTTACGATATTCTTTTGTTTGACTGTATTTTAGTGAAGGTATCATTGTTGATATAAATATATGGTAATTAAGGCAAAGTATGAAAATATAGAATGTATATATTTTGAAAGTTGAACTCGTAAATACAAGTATGTATTTGTGTGCTCAATATACACATATGTTCGACTGTGCTATGTATCACGATCATACAGAGCAATAGTGAGCAGAGAAGAAAAACCTTCAACGTACATAGCAAGAAAGTATGTTTTTGGATTCATACTTTATGGATATATGAACACAAGTATGTTTTTGGATTCATGCATACAAGTTGATTGTTGATACAATCATATTGGACAACTTCAATTGTTCATTTTTATCTTGAGTTTTTCCTTGAAAAATCCACCTCAAATCTGTACCAAAATCCTTTAAAGTCGAAATATATATAAACTTCTCGTGATCAAGGGCGGAGGCAGCATATACTTAGGGGTTCATCCAAACCCCCTTCGGCGGAAAATATTAGTACTATTTATACATGATTAAAATTACTTTTTAGATATGTATAACAAATGTCGATACCCCTTCCACTAGTTTGTGTGTTTACTTCTCAGATTTTGAACTCTCTTATTAAAAATCCTGATTCCACCACTGCTCGTGATATACTCATTTGAAATACAGTCATTATAAAATAGTAACACTTTCATAACTCCACAATTTGAACTTAAACTTCAAAATTTTCTTTTATGGTTGTTAATAGAGTTTCTTCTTCAAGTCTCTCATAAAATCATCTCAATTTTATCCATTATTCCCAAATCTTCCAAAAAAATCCAGCAAAATTCATATTCAATGGCAACAAAATGACATAAACAGAACCAGAAGGCATCAATGGAGTTTGTATAACATGAAATTCTTGGCCAAAAACCAAGTGAGTGAGAGAAAGTGTTTGATACATGTGATAATTTCTGCTTGAAATAAGAGATATGCTTATATTTGGTTTATTTGTTAGTATTAAACTTATAATATAGCTACATATTTTTTTTTGTAATATATTGACAAACTAATATTGTATAAATGGTTTTTATGTTTGCTCCATCCTATTTTCTATATTGGTTTTTAATGAAAAAAATAGTTGGGCCGACTAACTCATTATTGGACTTCTATTTCTGACAAAAAAAAATGAAAACTCGTCGCCCATTATGTAAGAGGGCTATATTTACACATACTCCTATTAGGAAAGCGAAAATTTCATATATGACATTTATTAGACTAATATTTTCAAGTTATAGCAGTAGAATAAAACTTTCAAGTTGTAACAATAAAAAATTTCAGGTTGTAACATTTTATTAAATAAAAAAAGATTTTTTAATTAATTGTAAAAATCTGTTTTGAAAAAAATAAAAAGGATAAAAAATCGATTTTGAAAA
>JAJOOO010080708.1:0-23809 GCA_029582685.1 Solanum piurae
TACTAGCTTACCAGTTAAATTTTTCTTGGGTTTATCAATGTCTTCAAAACCAGGATCTATGCCAACTTCTCCAAGAAAACACTCAGCAATTTTTTTTTTCCTTGGCTCTTTTTTTTTCTTCAAATATGCTTTCAAATCCTTCTTAACTATGCTCAGCTCTTCATGAATATCACTCCCATAACCATCCTCGTCACTAGAAAAGTCAACATTCTCATCACTTTCAGCATCACTATGCACAATAGTTTCTACTTCATCTTCCTCCGAATCTTCATCTTCACTAGAAAACTTAAATTCATCTTCAGCTTCATTTGTGTTTCTGCTGCCATTTTCTATCAGATTTGATTGTTGGACCCCAATAATTTGATCTCTACCATCAATAAATGTTATTTCTTTACCTAAAGGTGCATTGAGACCTTCACCAACTTTGTTGGTAGATTCTTTATTAGGTCTATCCACTTCATTGCATGTGGTCTCAAAAAACTCATTTGTCACATGTGTTGTTTTGATAAAAACTTCCCCTTTATGGCAGATATAAATGTCCATAGTACCCCCAACAACCAACAAATTGGCTAAGTCCAACAAATCCCTATCTTTAACCAATTCTGCCAAATTGCCAACTTGAGCAGCTCCAATATATATTTTTTCTATATTGGTAACCCCAAAATCCCTGCAATAGTCATTCACTTCCGGAATAGACAAATGGTCTATATCAACATTGAAGGCATATTCTTTTTTCCCCCCAATATAAGCAGGTCCTACCTCACTCACAAGTATACCACCGATGTGAAACCTCAAATTTACGTACTTAGTGTCCATTACCTTAGAACAATTGAAATATGCAAAGTTTAATAAGCCAACTATTGTTCATGAAATCAGTAGCTAAAAATCGCCACCAATACGAAAATTAAGTTCAGGAGTAAAGAAATAGTACCTTATGTAGTCAATTTCTTCTCCTTTCAACTCTTTTTAGATGGTATGAATCAAAACCTAAAAAATTATACAAAATCGTTAATATTTTGAAACAAAAATAAAAACCCTAACATTTTTTGACAAATGAGTAACTAACCTTCAAACCATGATGAATTTGTGAATTAATAGTGAAAACCCTAATTTTACTCAAATTTTTCACACACCAAAGAGACTCAGCTGAGAAACAGAGAAATATACTTCTACACATTGAAGGTTAAACTTTAATCTTTTGACATGGTGGAATTTGTTTCCATGTGGCAATCTATGTGGCATTTGAAAAAATAAAATTGAGAGAGTGTAATACACACACTATCATATTTACTTGAGGTGTGTTTTTCAAACTAAAGTGTAATAATTTAGGTGTGTTTCTCACACTTTCGATAGTTTGGGTATGAAACTAAAAAAAAAGGTATAGTTTAGGTGTGTTTTAACCACTTATCTCTTTATTATATATAATTTTATCTCATATTTTTGCTAGAGACGGTTTCTAAAACGAATGCAAATGAATGTTTTTTTTTATGATTTTTGGTGAATAAAAGAGAATGATAGTTTATGTTTGGAAGCAGTTTTTGTTTATGGTGTTTGGTATTCAACTATTTATATTAAAGTCCAATTAAATGGGTCGAAAAGTTTCACTTGGAGTAAAATGCTCCCTAACAAAAATGATTTCGTACTCGAAGAAATTCGAATCTAAAATCTCTAATTAAGGATGAATAAGTACTTATCATAACTCTTACTGGTTTAGAAGTAGATTTTGATCCTTCGTTTGTTAAAAGCTAAACATTTATGATCTTCCTCAATAATTGAGTAACAAATTTTATATCTTAAATTTGAGGAAAATTGTGAAAAAGAAGATTTAATTGAAAATATTAGGAAAGGTTTGTTAAATTCTAAAAATTGTACTAGACTTTAAAAAAGAAATTTAATAATTCTGTTGGTTGATTTTTCTTTCTTTTGCACTTCTAATTTTACCTTCTAATTCCCTCTTAATTTCTCTTTTTCATGTCACTAATTTGTTTTATTAAAAAGGGAAATATATTAGACACCAAAAAATAGATTTAAAATATTAGAAATTCTTTTTTCACATTTCTTATCGAATATAGTAGAAAAAAATCGTTAAATTTCTGAATAAGGCCAATTTAAAAGACCAAAAGTATTTATATAAGCATATACTTTGATGATAATTATAAATCTATGATCATTTTATCTTCTTTTTTTATAGTAAAATTTAAAGGTGTAATAAAAAAATTTCTTTGGCGTAGTATATAAATATATTAGTTAATTTGACTTTAGGTATTACATATGTCCATCAATTTTAAGTTGCACATATAGACATTTTAACTTATATAAAGTTTGAATAAGTAGACACAATATGTGTGTCTACATATTCAACTTTATACAAGTTTAAATGTTTACTTATGCATCTTTAAAGTTAGATAACATGAATGTGCGTTGAGACCAAATTAAATGACACGTTTATATATTATGTCAATTTTTTTTACATTCCGAAAACTAAAGGAGACGTATGTGTAACTATCAAAAACTAGAGTGGATGTATTTGTAATTTACCAAAAGTAATATAAATCGAAAAGGTAAAGCCCTAAATGCTTGTCGTTAAACCCTGTTTCTCCCTTTTGTTAGAGAAATTTTGAGCTCTCTGTAGCAATGGCTTCTCAAATTTCAGATAAGAAGAGACCAAAGAAACGAAGCAGAGTTGAATCAGAAGAATTTGAGCGAATCAACTCACTTAATTGGAACCCAACACTTACAGAGAAAGATGATGATTTCTCCTTCCTTATTGGCTCCAACGAGCTTGAAGGAGGTTTCTTTTTTTCCTGTCTTTTTGCATTGAATCAGCTGTCTTGTTGTTTTCTGATAGTTTTTGAGTAACCCCATAATTGGATAGGGATTGTTACTGTATAAAGATTGAATTTTTAGTTTATTGTCTCATGGGGAAGATAAGTGATTTAGTTCAAATTGGATTCAAGGAGCTCTAAGGAAGTTTAATTTTCTGCCCTTTTGCATTCAATCGGCTGTATTGTTCCTTTTTGATAGTTTTTGAGTAACCCCATAATTGGATAGGGATTGTTATTGTATAAAGATTGGATTTTTAGCTTATTGTCTCTTGGGGAAGATGAATAATTTAGACCAGATTAGCTTCAATTAGTTTGAAGGAGGTTTATTTTTCTGCCCTTTTGCATTTAATCAGCTGTATTCTTATTTTCTGTTAGTTTTTGAGAAACCCCATAATTGGAGAGGGATTGTTTGTGTATAAAGATTAAATATTTAGCTTATTGTCTCTTGGGGTAGATAAATAATTTAGATCAGATTGGATTCAACGAGCTCGAAGGAGGTTAATTTTTCTGCCCTTCTGCATTTAATCAGCTGTATTCTCATTTTCGGTTAGTTTTTGAGAGACCCCATAATTTGAGAGGGATTGTTTGTGTATAAAGATTGAATTTTTAGCTTATTGTCTCTTGGGGAAGATAAATAATTTAGATCAGATTGAATTCAACGAGCTCGAAGGAGGTTTATTTTTCTGACCTTTTGCATTGAATCAGCTGTTTTGTTCTTTTCCGATAGTTTTTGAGAAACCCCACAATTGGATAGAGATTGTTATTGTATAAAGTTGAAGGTTTAGCAACAATATAAAGAGTGGATTTTTAGCTTATTGTCTCTTGGGGAAGATAAATAATTTAGTTCATATCGGATTCAAGGAGTTCGAAGGAAGCCACTTTGTTTCTCCCCTTTTGCATTAACTTCTTTTAGGATCTGGTGAAATTTAGAGAGTTTAGAGAAAGCTCACAGTTGAAATTTTCAGTATGTTTACTCTTGGTGTCAAATAAAAAATCTAACTTTCATGAAAGAATATTTTGCCTATATTATGGACCCAAACAGAACATTTATGATATTGAGGATTCATATGCCAACGCCCAACGCCCAACGCCAGCTAGCTTGGGGTTGAGGTGTAGTTATTATTATTGTTGTCATTGCTGTTGTATTCTCTTGGCAGATGAAAGATCCATGTTTTTAGCCTTATATCTGTTGGAAATTATTTTTTTAAAAAGAACTTTTTTCGAGTGGTTATGTTGCGACTTTAAGAAATTGCACATCCTAGGAGATTGCAAACCTCAACGTAACTATAGCTGTTTGATTTGTAAGCTTTCTTAAACTCTGGGTATTTTTGCCTTAGTCGTTAAGCTTTCTTGTGTTCTGTTGATTTTCCCCTGTTGTTAGTTAAAACTTATGTGTTTGTTGATTTGGATTGTTGAGCACAAATAATTTTGGGTTCCAAGGACTGACACAGGTTTGGGTGTTTTGAGTGTAGGTTTTTTATGTCTTGAAGAGATCGATGAATCAGAGTACAATTTGGGTATTGCCAAATCAACTGGGGGAAGTGAAGCAAAGGGGAAGACAAAACCGAAGAAACAGAAAGTAGGTACAAAAAATGAGGAATTGAATGGTGAAGCTAAGGGTGAGAGCAAAGAGGAGATTGAGGAGGTGGAAAAGGAAACGAAACAAAAGAAGAAAAAGAAGAAGAAGAAGAAAAAGAAAGATAAAATCAATAAAGATGCTGTAAATGAAGCTGAAGGAAATGAAGAGTCGCCAGCTGGTTAGTGTTGCATTAAAATCTGATATTTTCCTTCTTGTAAAGGCTTCTCAATTTTTAAGTTTGGTATAATGCTATCTTGTTCTTTCATTGAGTCTCTGGATATTTTCATAATTCCTGAAATTCTGGTATCAGTCAGTCAACTTCAAGTTCAGTGTTGATGCATATCAACCTTTAATCACATTGGCGAATCTTTCAATATTTCATTGTTAGTTAGGTATTTTACTGGATGTCAATGCATCAATATCTTGACCTATTGTTTCACTAAGCTATGTTCTGTGTTTTGGGTTCTTGAAATGACTTTGTAAGTGATATATATTGTGTTGGGTGAATTCAGTTGCAGTAATAAAATAGAAATTATACCTCTGCTTGAATGATGGAAGAATGCAAGGTAAATGCAAAGAGTTAGACCAGAAGGATATGTGGTTCTTACTCTATATTTATTGGCCATTCATCAGGTTTCTAATTGTTATAAATATAACAGAAAAAAGAAAAACCGTATGCATACTTTCCTATACTTGCTATTCCTACAAGTTCTTCTAAATATTCTATTGCTGCGAGTGGTGCTCACTAGAAAGCTTTTGACCTACTTCCGTTTAACTGTTTTTATATATGGGGAATGTTAACTTGCACAAATTTGGAGTAGACTGATTATTTTTTATTGGAAAAGAAACTGGTGTGAGTTAATGTTGCAGTCGATATAGTCCTTAATTACTCTTTCTGAACGACTGACTAGGACCTCGTCCATTGGTTTTATCATTGCAACATGATCTCACATTGAAGACTTCTCTTTTGATTTTGTATTAATTCTTGTTTTGAAATCTGACTCGAACAGTCACTGATGGAAATGATGATCAAGAACAAGATTCAGTAGATGAAACTGAATATTATGCATGGAATGAATTGAGACTTCATCCACTGCTCATGAAATCGATATACGCGCTCAAGTTCAAAGAACCTACACCAATACAGAAAGTGTGCATTCCTGCAGGTGCTCACCAAGGAAAGGTTGGTTATGTGATAAAAATCAAGATATTTCACTGGAGATGATGTCATATACAATGATATTTATGCTGGTTGGTTTGTGTGCCAGGATGTTGTGGGTGCTGCAGAGACAGGTTCAGGGAAAACACTGGCATTTGGTCTGCCCATTCTTCAACGTCTGCTTGAGGAGCGAGAAAAGGCCGAAAGGCAGCTTCCAGAAAATGGAGAATTGGATGAAAAAGTTGCCTCGGCAGGTCTCCTCCGCGCTCTAATTATTACTCCTACAAGAGAGCTTGCCCTTCAGGTGATAATTCTCATATTACAACTGTTTTCCTTTATTATTTCAAAATAATAAGCTGATATCTTGACATTCATTTAGGTTTTGTTCGAAACAAAGTAGTATGAGGTTCTGTCAAGAAGTTTTTATTTATACCAAGACACCTGTAATGGAATATATGCATTTGTCTATATATATATTTGTACGTCGCTTCATAAAAAAATTAAATGTATGTATGCATTACTCCAACAAGAGAGCTTGCCCTTCAGGTGATAATTCTCATATTACAACTGTTTTCCTTCATTATTTCAAAATAATAAGCTGATATCTTGACATTCATTTAGGTTTTGTTCGAAACAAAGTAGTATGAGGGTCTGTCAAGAAGTTTTTATTTATACCAAGACACCTGTAATGGAATATATGCATTTGTCTATATATATATTTGTACGTCGCTTCATAAAAAAAAATTAAATGTATGTATGCATGTCTCTGGCCCCAAATGCTTGTTCAAAATATGTATAGTAGTTGAAAAACAACGGCTTGGCAAGTTTTTCCTTCTGGGTTTCACTCTGTTGGCGGCAAGCATTGCCAAGTAATCACCCAGGAATTTTGTATTTTGTTTTTTCTTTAAAAAGAAAGTAATCACCCAGGAATATCTTTCGATCAAGATGAAGGTGATAATGTCTCAGAAACAAAAATGTATTGATGCTGAGGCTTACTCTGTGTTGCATCAAGTTCAGGATATTATTTCCTGTAGTAAAAAACAGAAAAAAAGGAAGAGAATATATGCTTAACTTATGGTTTATTATGTCAAGTTTGCATGTTCCTATTTGCTGCTACTGTCCTGTTTAAGTCCTCCAGAATGGAATGTGGACTTCATGTTTTATTTGCATTGCAGTTCTTGTTAACGTAGTTGGATTTTCCTTTTGTTATTCAATATTTTTGCCCGGCCAGTGCTATCTATATCTTTAGACTTGGCTGGGGTGCTGGGTTAGTTTACTGCAACTCATTTTGATTGCACATTGTGAGGGGCTTCTCATTTGCAGTTTCTTGCCCATCCTTTTTGTTCTTTTTAAATTTCTAATAATTTCTTCTCTCCAGGTCACTGATCATCTGAAGGAAGCAGCAAGACATTCCAATTTTAGGGTTGTCCCTATTGTTGGTGGAATGTCAAGTGAAAAACAAGAAAGACTTTTGAAAACAAGGCCTGAAATTGTTGTCGGAACTCCGGGGAGGCTTTGGGAGCTTATGTCTGGTGGTGATACTCATCTCGTGGAGGTTAGTGGCAATATATGACACGTGAAAGGCTTGTTTCACAAGGCGACTCTTCATATGTCTCCCTTCTTCCAGTCTAAAGGAAAAAAGAGAATGATCTTTTGGCTAAGCAGGCAAAGGATAGAGAGAGTTGATTCTGCCTCTTAATCTATGAAATAGATTTTTGTATGACCTGTTCTTTACATGTTAGAAAATTATTTATGTTAGTGTACCCCTCAAAATCCTCTGTTTCAACTGGTTGAAGGTTTACTCTAACGTAGAATGCGAGTCCTAGTAAGGTTGTTCACTGGGGGTGTCTGTTACCTGGTTTGCTTAATAATTGCAACTCAAGTGTGAATAACTTCAAACTAAGGATTGTGGTGCTTAAGACTAACTGTCCATCAATTATTGGTTGTCGCTTCTCATGGCACCTGATAATCTGAATGGTCCTTTTCAGTTATTCCACATTTGTTATAGTAGGTTGAAACATGCATTCCCATGTTTCTATCCGTTCTATAGAGTGGATGATATTAATTTCTTTTTTGCTTCTGCAGTTGCACTCACTGTCATTTTTTGTGCTGGATGAGGCCGATCGGATGATAGAAAATGGCCATTTCCATGAGTTGCAGTCTATAGTTGACATGCTTCCTATGGCTAGTAAATCAACTGATGACGATTCTCAGAAATCACAAAATTGTGAAACAGTTTCCAGTGTCCAAAGAAAGAAAAGGCAAACATTTGTGTTTTCTGCAACCATTGCTTTGTCTGCCGATTTCAGGAAGAAGCTAAAGCGTGGATCACAAAAATCAAAAGCAAACGATGAGTTGAATTCAATAGAAACTCTGTCTGAGAGAGCAGGAATGAGGGCAGATGCAGCAATCATTGATCTGACTAATGCATCAATTCTAGCCAACAAGCTCGAGGAGTCATTTATAGAGTAAGTTGGTATTTCTTGTTTTTTCTTTTGAAAATGATTTGTGCCAACTTTACCGCCATTGGCCTAACATCACCTCATCTTTCTATATACATGTTTCCAATTAATTTTGTGCTTATGTGCTGGTGAAGTTTAATCTTTGCCCAGAGTTTGCAAATTTTGTATATATTTCGACTGAGATACCTTTCCTTTAAATTGCTATAGTTTTATATTAAACTGAAGCTTTGCACATATTTCTGCTGCTGTAAATATGTACTTGTTTTCACCATGCATGCTAACCTGGTGTGGAATCGATCATTCCATTGTTGGGTCGCAGCTGCAGGGAAGAAGATAAAGATGGGTATTTGTATTACATTTTGAGTGTTCATGGACAAGGTCGGACAATTGTCTTCTGTACGTCCATTGCAGCTTTACGCCATATCTCCTCCCTCTTGCGCATCCTTGGCGTCAATGTCTGGACACTTCATGCCCAGATGCAGCAGAGAGCTCGACTTAAGGTCACTTTTATGATTTCTTTTCCATATTATGTTATGCTCCATCTTCTTTACTTTCAAATTGTATGGTAATTCTTTCACGGAGAAAAGGAGGAGATGTTCAGTCTAGTGCCTCTTGATTGGTACACCAATGATCTGTTCTCGAATTATTTAGAGACTGTTTAGATGAGCTTATAACTTATGGCTATAAGCCAAAAGTCACAAGTTAGGATTTCTATGACTACAGTGTTGACATTTTATCCACTTGCTATGAGATTGTTTCATTCTCTAATTGAGAAGAGAGAAGATTTTATTCCATCTTGTCCAATTGTCGCATCAATGTGCTTTTCCTACTCACAAACATGGAACTACTAAACATTTTCTATATTCTGTTGCCTTCTCTTCTTAGCCATTTTGTTCAATGCAGGCAATTGACCGGTTTCGGGGACATGAGCATGGTATACTCATTGCTACAGATGTTGCAGCCAGAGGTTTGGATATTCCTGGTGTTCGAACTGTCATTCACTATCAGCTACCTCATTCAGCTGAAGTAAGTTCGTAATGTGCCTTCTTATTGGTAGCTTGTTACCACGTTCACAATTTCAATCTATGAAAATTGTTGTGCAGGTTTACGTTCATAGAAGTGGAAGAACTGCTAGGGCTCATTCTGATGGGTGTAGCATTGCTCTAATCACACCAAATGATACCTCAAAGTTTGCTGCTTTATGCAAGTCATTTTCAAAGGTAATCTTCGAATAGCCACTGGAATGAGCAAATACTCATTTTATGGATACATATCCTCTGTAAATGAGCGCAACGGAGGAAACCATTCAGTTTGGAGGTTGACTCGATACATATAGAATTTTTAGCATATGAGTACTTCCTTTTAGATTTTCAACTTTTGTGATTATTTCGTATTATATACAAAATGATTAGATGAAGCAGTGACATTATTTCCCTCTAAGCAGACTGCTTCTGGCTTCTCTTTTCCTGATGTTGTAGAGTTTCTTGCTTCTATCTTTCTCGGTTGGTCAATTGTAGCTGTATGCTTAACTTGGTTGACACTCATTTCAAGACATTATTTTTTCTCTCTTTACATTTATTCTTTTTTTTTTAATTTTTTGTGAAAGCTCTATTTGAGTAGCAATGTTTTTGCACTAATGGATATTGTTGCTGTTTCCAGGATAACTTCCAGCGGTTTCCTTTAGAAATGTCATACATGCCTGAAGTTATGAAGCGATTATCCCTTGCACGTCAAATAGACAAGATTTCGCGAAAGGACTCTCAGGTGATCTTCTGGTCCCACGTATCTTTGAGTGTTAAAATGCTTCTTCCTATGCTATGGTCATGAGTCTCTGTGACCAATCTAACTCTGATGATTGAAATGCGTTTTTCTTGATTAATGCCATTTACTTTACACTTCAGAAGCCTCTTTTGTTCTTAAGCAGCTAATGTTCTTCACTATAGTCTGCTGAATCAAAAAATGTAGCTTTTGACAAGTGAAAGATTTCATCTTGTTTTCCATATACTTCTTGTTAGCATCACTTTATTGAACACTGAATTCCTTCTCACATTTTTGGACATACCAACTTGGTTTCTAGACAATTAGTAATTTCTTTTTAAGGAAGCATGCTGCATACTGTTTTGAATTATCATTGAAGGGACAAATATATGTAAATGTTTTTTTCCTTTTGTGGATACAAAATAGTGACGATATGATGATTCTTGTTTTGCTAAGAAGAATCTAACACAATTAGTTGAAAACTTCTACCTTATTGGTTTATCTTTTCTTTTGGGACAAATAAACATGGTTATGATTATATGATACAATAAGTAGTTTTCCTTTTAGAAATCTTATTCTATTCTGCTTGAAATTCCATGAAGAGCTTAAAAAGAAAGACTTTTTGCTAGTGTTTAGTGAAATATTTTTTCTTTCTTTTGGGATATGTACCGTATATGTTAGGTATAAAAGAACTCTTAATTGATCTTCCTTTAGTAAGAAAGAATCTGCTGAAAGTAGTTGGAAACTTCTCCCTTATTGGTTTCCTTGCAAAAATGTTTACCAACTTATCTGCATTAACCCAAAACAAGGAATAGCTTAGTGGTAACTGGTAAGGAAATTTCGTGTTACCGAGGGAGCAAAGTAGGAAATAGCCACTGATGGGCCCTGCCCTTGGGTTTCGGGTTACAGAAGGTGCGGGCTTTAAGCGACATCCACCACTACGCTTCGCCAAGCTAGTTGGGGATCGGCTAATGCAAATTTGTCCCATTTGATGGGTGGTATTCACAATTTAAAGGAAAATAACCTCTTTAGCAAACTGTTTTCTCTGTATCCAGCGAGTAACTTGATCTTAAAGTTCCAGAATATTGTTTCCTCTGTTTGCTGCTTGTTACTTGTGTTCACGTTTATACATTTGGTTCATTGTTAGTTTCCTTTCTTTTTTTCAGGACAAGGCCAAGAAAAATTGGCTTGAGCGAAGTGCTGAATTAATGGAACTAGATTTGGAAGATAATGATAGTGAGGAGGAAAGAGTGAACAATCATAAGCGAAAGAAAGCCACATCTGCTCAACTAACCAATCTACAAGAGGTCATTCTGATTATGAAATTTCTGATATTAATAATATCTAAAAAGAGGGCAGCCCCGTGCACTAAGCTCCTACTATGTGCAGGGTCCAGAAAGCGTCGGACCACTTGGGGTCTTAAGACTCTTATGTACACTGAAAATATTGAACTTTTATTTAAACTGCAGGAACTCAAAAGTCTTCTTTCACGGCCATTGCAACCCAAAACATTCTCAAAACGCTACTTGGCTGGGGTGAGTTCTTGCAGTAATGTGATGTTTCTCGGAATGACTGCTTTTTCTCCGAAAGCCATCCTTCCGTATATAGATATTATTTCTTTCTGAGCTACGTGGTACAAGTAATGAATAATATAATCCTTTTTCATGGGGTTTTTGATGACTTTAATTTAGGTAGCACGCATCTCTGCGTGTGTTAGTCTAAAACGTTTTGATTTTCTTTTCAGGCTGGTGTTTCACCTCTCCTTCAGAACCAGCTGGAGGAACTAGCTAGACAGAAAAGTTCAAATAATTCCGGAGATGTTAAAAGGAAGAAGATGATTGTTATTGGTCAGGATTGTGTCGAGCCCCTCCAGGCACTTAGAAGTGCTGGTCCAGAGGTAATATTGAAGTAGTCATTTATATATGTACCATCTCATCAATACAATCGTTAAAATGCTACTTTCGTTCCTAAACTCTGCCTACTATGCGCCTTTTACACTCGCAGACTAAGTTGAATCTGAAGGATATGGCTGAAAAGCGGAGAGATATAACCGAGTTAAGGAGAAAGAGGAAAGACACCAAAAAACGTATTCCCCTCACCGCTCTCTGATCATTATCATTGACATCTTCTGTTTCCCTTTTATCTTCCAACCTCAATTCTTATTATCTCTGTCCTGTTTCCTTTTCACAGGATTGCGTGAACAACGACGAAAACAGAAGAAAAAACTTCAAGGAAAAGAGTGAATTCTTTATCTATTCTCTCAGAGGATTCGAACTCGGGTATAGATTCTCTATGCTCATGTAAGCGACTATGACGAACTTCGATAACTAGATATTATTCTGCCAATTTTGTAGTTTAAAGCTTTAAGTTAAAAAGGCCAAATCATGTTGTAAAGACTATAGATATCTGATAATTTGATTTGAAATCAAATGTTCAATGAGATGTACAAGAGGAATTTCTTCCTCATGCCAAATTCTTGAATGTATTTTCTTGAATGTGTTTATTTCAGTTTAGTAATTTGATTCGTGCAAATTCCGAGTTGAGGGTGTGTCAGAAATAACCTCTACTACCTGTGAGGTAGGGGTAATGTGTGACGTATATTCTATCCTTTTCAAATCTAGAGGTGATGATATAATCATAACCCGTCCAACTCGTCCATGTTTGTGTTGATTATTGAACTGTCCATTTATTATCAAAGTTTAGATTGATATCTAGCACCAATTGATTTCATGAGAAATTTTATCGAAATCTTTTCAAAAAGATGTTATTTGGTATGTTGTACATAGTCGTAATAATTAAAAACAATAATTTATAAAATAATTAAAATTTTGAATGTGGAGGTATACATATATACAATTGTCTTACAAATATACATATACAATTCGTCTTACAAATATACATATACAATTCGTCTCTCTCCACTCTCTGCCCTGTCTCGCTCGTCTCTCTTCTCCCTCTCCCAATCTCGCTCGCCAGATATACAAATATATATGTATACCAGTTACATATATACAATAATCTGACACATACATATACAATTTGTCTCTCCACTCTTTGCCTTCTCTCGCTCGTCTCTCTCCTCCCTCTCCTAATCTCGCTCGTCAGATATACAAACATATATGTATACCAGTTACATATATACAATTATTTGACAGATATACATATACAATTCACATCTCTCCACTTTTTGCCCTCTCTCGCTCTCTCCTCCCTCTAACATGGAGCCACAATTCATAATTAACAAATTATAGCTATGGAGCATAATTAAATTATTTTTGAATGGTTATATGCGAAAATTCCCCTAGAAAAATTGTACTTTGAATATTACCCAAAATAAATATTCATATACAAAAATGAATTAATTTATTCGATCAGTTAGGTGCACTAGGTTAAATGAACTTGTCATTAAATACAAGATTTGTCAAACTCTTATCTCAAACTGCTTTTCTTTAGATACAAAGTATCCACATATTAAACATTTTCAAAACTATACAGTTTATTTGAATTCATATCATATCATGCTATATAATAAATTCTCGTTGCTTACTTCAGTGAGAACATTGGACTAAAAACAAATGATGTCCAGTCACCACGTGAAAGGGAAACTATAGCTTATGATTTATCACTAATACCCGTCTGTCCTGATAGTGAGCTCCTCTCCTTACAGTCAAGTGGCTTTCACTCCTTGACCAACATTTTCCATTCCCTTTCGATCGTTCGTAAATGGAATGCTTCTTAAAGCAGATCACATATTCAGCTACCAAGATTTCATGGTGTCATGAATTGGTACATATAATGGCAATTGATAGGCACAAGATTTAGGTTCTTTACTGAGTTGATGAAATTCTAGTGGTTGACCACAATGGCTATAAACTAGTTTGCGCAAGTTTTACTCATAAAGACAGATATTAGTACAATTTTAGATGCTGAACTGCTAATACAGGGCATACTAACATATAGTTGTGTTTTATCTAAGAGCTTGTTAGATCGATTAGGTAGTGTGAAAATCTATTGATGAAAGAAAGAAACAAAGAAGACTGACGTCTGGTTTTTTTGTACCTTGTCATATATGTGGTAGGTGCAATTAGTAGCAAATTCGGGTCCTGCTAGGAAACCATGTTGGTATTCAAGCGGGGAACGTTGGAGGAGTGAGGTCATTATCTACCGAATTTTCTAATTCAAATACGATGGTTTTGTCGATTATTTTAAAAATATATACATACATATTTATTAGTCTATGCATATACAATTTAAGCTGAAAAATTGTATCTTGGCTTATATATTGCTTCAACTCTAATGGAAATGTAAGTACCATCCAATGCACTAAGACAACCCTATAAGATAAATTCAACTCTAAATACTAAATGACTATTAAAAATAAAAACACTTTCACCATAATATTTCAAGTTTGTTTGTAGTAAATCAAATGTTAGATTGTAATTTACCTACCTTAAACCATTTCCATCGATCATCAGTATCATCTTCGAGCACTGGATTAGGTTTAACAAGTAACACTGGAGTTAGTTTAAGAATAGCTCTTAGACATTCATTAAAGGCTCGACTTACACTACACCCCGATCTAATATAATCAACTTTGACAAACCTGTTCTTCTTGTGATGAGCCAAAATATTTAAGAACATTGCTAACTTTTCAGTACTCAACATATATTTACTGTCAGCCAACCATCCAATATTCTTGGCTAAAGAGGCTAAAATGTGAAAGACATCTCTATCCACCCTAAGTGTCACGACCCGAGAGCACCCCTAGTCGTAACACGGCGTACTCGACCCCGAAGGGATCTTATACAAGCCCTTAGCATATCATCCTTACATAAGGCATTGAATAATGCGAAAAATTTAAAACTTTAACAATCAATGTCAAACTCTTTCATATATGAAAATAGAGTATCTAGACTTGTCTCATTTACCATCTAGGTTCAACATAAGAATCTCAAATTAGGGGCCTTAACCTTTTACAATCGAATGTATCATAATACGGAGTACAATAATAGTCTATTACAAGATAGAAAGAAAACATAAAGTGTCATGGTGTCCTCGGAACTTGAGGACCTACCAAATGGCCTTGGAGAAAGCAATCCAAGCCTTTCTTCTCTTCAACAATGACCTACTAGCCCGAACCTACATTTAGTAGAAAAAATAGGAGAAATATGGGTTAGTACAATCAATATGTACTAAGTATGGAAACCATGCAATTAAAACCATTAACACATGCACAAAGGGACCTTTAGTTGAAAATATGTTATTTTAAGTTAAAAGCCATAATGCACATTCAAGGAATACACAATCAATCCATACCATAAGATAAAGAGACATTCATGATCATAAGTAACATTATAAAAAGCCATAGTTCATATCTTACATGTTTTAGTTCATTTAACATTACATCATAAGAAATCATTGACAACCCTCTTTCAAGCTCACTTGTGCAATGTACATATGAAGTCCCATACCCCCATATATACTAAGTAAACCATCAAGAAGTCATAAGCATAGTCACAAACGTCATTAGTCATCATAATAAGTAAACCAATCATAACATCATTCATAAGTAACTATGCATAAAGAACTCACACTAGATCCCCTCTTAAGACCCACTTGTGTCATGCATAGGTAACATCCCATACCATCACCTACACTAAGTAGTATCCCTCAAGAAGCCTAGTTAGAATTCATGTTCTTCTCTTCATTCACATTTTAAGCATTCGGGAAACTTTGCCATAACCAACATAGACCATGTGAGTTATATGGAATCCAGTGTCTACCTCCCACACCGAAACGAGAGTGTCCTACTTGCCAAGGTAGGGCATACATTCATGATAGCGTCTAAGTGGATCCACTAGCTAAGAGTCCTATGAGGGTGCATAATTACAGGATATGGAGATTGCTACTAGAAACCTTATACTTACTAACGTGCGAGTTTCCATCTCACGAGACATAATAGTGGGGACCTTCCTTCCTTTGTGAAGGAACCCATCTCACTTGCATATCCACTCGGTGCTAAGCTTAAATTTCCCTTTTTAGGTAATCATTTGTCTTTACTTAAGCATTGGTTCATAAAGAATACCTTAGGGACTTAATCCCTCATATATCATATAGCTCAAAGGTTTCAAGATGAGAATGACCTTTCATCACAGAGCCAACATCATGTGAGAATGCATCTTTCATATCATAGTCATATAGTGTTCATGAGAATTACCTCCAACTCAACATAACAACACATACATAATCATCTTACAACATTCATGTTCATAACTTAACATGCATAACCTTATCATAGCATACTTGATCATACTTAGGGTTATAGGAAAGAGGAAACCATAACTCAACTCCACAATATATAATCAAGTAATCATCTTCACTACAAGTGAATCAATAATTCAACACAATCATACTCATCACCTTGAAAGCCCTTACTTATAGCCGTTAAGATCTCCTTCAAGAATTTAACCCTAATTCCTTGTCATTCATTCATCATGTATACCAATATCATAATACAATAATGAATTACAAAATAACATCCTACATCCTCATCATTCAATCACTATCAACCACAAACTAGGGTTTTGGGGAATTTCATTAAAAAAACTATAGCATTACTTGAATTCATCCATAAACATTCATATATAATCATAAATAATCAATTTAGATCAAAGAAATCAAGTTTAGAAAGAGACCCATGTGTTTGAGTGAAAACCTAGAAATTGGGGATTTTGAAACTAACCTTTTGGTACTAAGTTAGTTATATTAGATTAGGACTAAAAACATATAAAATGAACCCAAGGGAGTCTTTATCAATTTGTTAGTTTTCTTTACTCAAATTTCCCTCTTAAAAGATCCATTCATGATTAAACCTTAGTGCTTGGTTCTGTCCTTTCTTTGATCTGGCTTCATTTTTACCATCTCATTGTCTGACATTTGGTTTGGCAAGTGGTAACGGATTCTTTAACTGATTATAGTTGGTTCACTTGTTTAAATTTTGTCTGAGGCATACTTGTTTAGGTGTCTTGTTCAAACTGCAGATGCACAATAACCATCCCTAGTCTTGCATCATCTTCACAGATTAACAAACAAGGCTACTGTTGCACTAATTAATGCTTCTAGCTATGGGAAAGAGTTAAACAACAATGCAGTACAACATATTATCAGTGGATGGCTAACCTGATGGAGGTTTAATTGAGCTAGAACAGCAACACCAGGCCTCTCCATCGCAGGCAGATCAATCTCCGAGGCGCCTCCTCAATCACAGGCACCTCCTCAATCTCAGGCTCCGGAAGCACTGGCACCGCAACAATTTCTGCCGCGAGACGTATAACAAGAAGCACAACACACACAAACCCCGAAACCCATGTCCTAACATGATTTAAACCATAATCTCTAATACTCATAGTCATCAGTAGAGTAGATAAGGCATAATGTATCCCCAAATCGCTCGCAACCGGCCTTAACAGCATAAGCCAGCAAAAAAAGGTTAACAGGCTGAAAAGAATTGCGAAATATAATGCAGTATCTAATTTCAGGTAGGTGGAAATCAGGTGAGCTACGATAAAGTTTCCCAACCATCCTACTGCTTCCATTGCTCTGACAAAATTTGGGAGAACGATGGGTCGATCAACGTATATCTTCATAATAGGGACATACAGTACTGATAAATGGAAGATTATTATCCCTAACCCCCATCCAGAAATAGTATTACTGAATCCATGACGCTTGAAAATGCAAAATGCCACAATGCCGTGAAAAAGTAAAGCAGCCAGAAACCATGCAACTTTTTCTTTCTGTGTCAACGGCATGTCTGCCGAAGTTTTGCTTTTTGGGAGACTAGAAATTTTTTTTTGCTTGTGTTTGAAGAAAGTCCCGATCCTACCCTAGGGTATAAATTGAACAGAAAAGGGTAAGGTTCAAAAATACCCTCCATCTATTTTTTGGTCTAAAAATACCCTCTATTTTCGCTTTTGGTTCAAAAATACTCCTTCTTTCACCTTTTGGTCTAAAAATACTCTCAACCCAAATTCAATTGAATTAAATTCTTTGACTAATTAATTGTTTTGAAAGATAATTTTTTTCAAATTCTTAATATTAACTCATCTCAAAATATTAAAAACTTATCAAGTCTAATTATATTTAAAATTAAAAAAAAATTCTTACGTTATCAAATATTTTAGTAAAAGGAGTAAAAAAACGACAAAATTTGACCAAAAAAATGACCCCCTTTTTTATGTCTTATTTACCGTTGTCACTGACCCAAAATAATAATAATAATAATAATAATAATAATAATAATAATAATAATAATAATGATAATGATAATGATAATGATAATGATAATGATAATGATAACGATAATGATAACGATAACGATAACGATAAGGATAAGGATAATAATAATAATAATAATAATAATAATAATAATAATAATCATAATAATAATAATCATAATAATAATAATAATAATAATAATAATAATAATGATAATGATAATGATAATGATAAGGATAATGATAATGATATAAAAAAAAACTCCCTTTTCTCTATTTAGAAGAATTAGTGATCCAAAATAAGGACACCCATCACGAAATTTTGAAAAAAAAAGTTTTTTTTTGTTTCTTATTTACGGTTACTAATCATATTTAAAATCCTAAATATTAGCTACGTATATAATTAGTCAGATTTTGTCTTTTTCCTTTATTCCCTGTTACTAAAAATATTGACAACATAACAATATTTTATTTATTTTTAAATATAGTTAGACTTAAATAATTTAAATATTTTGGATGAACTAATATTAAGAATTTGAATAAATAAAATATTATCATTAAAACCAATAAAAGAATTAGCTAACTAGTAAAAAGAATTCAATTCAATTTGGATTAGGGTGTTTTTAGACCAAAAGGTGGAGGAGGAGTATTTTTTAACCAAAAACAAAAATGAAGGTATTTTTAGACCAAAAAATAGATTGAGGGTATTTTAAAACTTTTTTCAATAGGTTAAGGGTATTCTTGACCCTTTTCCCTAAATTGAATGATTGTGCGTAAAGTTCTTTAAGCATGTTATTAAGAAAATAATCTAGATTTAGGCGGGTCATTCGATATTGTATGAGTGCTAGAATTTCTAAAATATTATCTCATCAAAATGTTCTTATTTGTGACAATTATATTGTATGTATTGACAAGCTTAGGGTGGATAGAAATGTCTTTCACATTTTAGCCTCTTTAGCCAATAATATTGGAGGGTTGACTGACAGTAAAAATATGTTGAGTACTGAAAAGTTAGCAATGTTCTTAAATATTTTGGCTCATCATGAGAAGAACAGGTCTGTCAAAGTTGATTATATTAGATCGGGGTGCAGTGTAATTCGAGCCTTTAATGAGTGTCTAAGAGCTATTCTTAAATTAACTCCAGTGTTACTTGTCAAACCTAATCCGGTGCTCGAAGATGATACCGATGATCGATGGAAATGGTTTAAGGTAGTTAAATTACAATCTAACATTTGATTTACTACAAACAAACTTGAAATATTATGGTGAAAGTGTTTTTATTTTTAATAGTCCCTTAGTATTTAGAGTTGAATTTATCTTATAGGGTTGTCTTGGTGCATTGGATGGTACATACATTTCCATTAGAGTTGAAGCAATATATAAGTTAAGATACAGAACACGGAAAAGAGATATAACAACTAATGTCTTGAGGGTTTGTGATAGAAATCTCAACTTCATTTATGTATTACCTGGTTGGGAAGGATCAGCTGCTGATGGGGATCGGCTAATACAAATTTGTCCTATTTGATGGGTGGTATTCACAATTTAAAGGAAAACAACCTAATTTAGCAAACTGTTTTCTCTGTATCCACTGTGTTCACGTTTATACATTTGGTTCATCCTTCCTTATATAGCTATTATTTCTTCCTAAGCTATGTGGTTCAAGTAATGAATAACACAATCGTTTTCTTTCATAGGTTTGCGTGAACAACGACGAAAACAGAAGAAAAAGCTTCAAGGGAAAGAGTGATTCTTTATCTATTCTCTCAGAGGATTCGAACTCGGGTATAGATTCTCTATGCTCATGTAAACGACTATGACGAAATACGATAACCATATATCATTCTGCCAATTTTGTAGTTTAAAGCTTTAAGTTAAAAGGCCAAATCATGTTGTAAAAACTAGATATCTGATAATTGGATTTGAAATCAAATGTTTAATGAGATGTACAAGAGGAATTTCATCCTCATGCTAAATTCTTGAATGTGTTTATTTCAGTTTAGGTAATTTGATTAGTGCGAATTCCGAGTCGAGGTTGTATCAGAAATAACCTCTACTACCTCACAAAGGTAAGGGTAATGTGTGACGTATATTCTATCATTTTCAAACCTAGAGGTGACGATATAATCATAATCTGTCCAACTAGTCCATATTTGTGTTGATTATTGACCCGTCCATTTATTATCAAAGTTTGGGTTCAAATCTAGCACCAATTGAATTCATGAGAAATTTTATCAAAATCTTTTCAAAAAGATGTTTTTATTTGGTATGTTGTACATAGTCGTAATAATGAAAAATAATAATTTCATAAGGTACTAAAAATATTATTAAAAGATAAATAAAATAATTAAAATTTTGAATGCATTGGATTATGACATGCATTCTAGTTCATTGCAGTTCAACTAACTTTTGGGCAGGTTAATAACCTCCTCATTTTGTAAACTCGGTCTAATATGACACGTCAAGTTTAGTCTAATTCGTTCATTTGCCATGTATATTTAAATTTCATTTGTGTGATAACACTGAATTTGGTGATAATAATGGTGATGGTAAACGCAGATTTCCTAAAATTTACTTCCTTATTTCTTATTTTTATTTTGTTTCTCATTCGATGTCCATTGAATGTACACCTACATTTTTTATACTTATAGAAAGATTGAATATACATCTTTTTGAACTTTCCATAAATAAAAAAGAAACATGTACTTGCCAGAAAGGGAAAAGTTGCAAATTTTTACTTTTTAGTGTTTTCCCCCTTTTTTTTGCAATTATTCTCTCTTTTTTTTTATATTCAAACTTCCTTTTTCTAGATTTTTTTTTTCTTGTTTCTATAATTTTTCCTTTTTGGTTGGTGGTGGTGGGCAGGGAAAAGGGAAAATATAATTTCTAAGTATCTAATAGAAAAATTATTTTAAATTTTTTTATTAATAAATTTGGACTATATATCAATTAAACTTTTAGGGAGAATTTTAAATGATTATATAACGCAAGTTAAATTGAACGGAATCAATAAATAAATAGTTCATTGAATGGATTGGACAACACGACATATCATGTTTTCATAGGTTGATTTTGTCACCAATTACAGCGAACTTAGTTTCAGTCAATTATCGCGTATTTTCATGGTTTAGTATACAATATCACACTTCAACTTGCTCGTATCTGGAAAAAAAACTAGTTTCATAATTTAAATTATTTCCTCGTTTACGTTCATATGACCTAGTGATTAATAAAGTAATAGAAGAATTATGAGATTTCAGTTTTAAATTCTGATAGAGATAAATATATGATCATTTCTTTATATTTAAGTCTTGATTGAAAAATAATAATGAATACTTGTTAAAATAATTGAGGTGCGGATAAATTGACCGTAATATCGTTGTCTTAAAAAAAAAAATCTCTTGAAACCCTTTTTTTTAAAATATGGTGACTGTTGATTGATGTCATTTGATGTCACGTAACACATTAATTAACAAGTAGACGTTGCTATTAAATTTAATTAAATTCAATCGATTCAACGTTGACTTCCTTACAATTAATTTAATATTGATTAGATAGGATATATTTTTTAAACGTAAATGTACATTTACATTTTTATATATATACATAAATTCATAGCAATTAACTCTAACATTGACTAATGATGGCAATGTTAGTCAGCCACTTCTGGTGGTCCATTAAGAAAAAAGTAACACCGCGTTTATTGATTAATAAAGTGAGTTAAAAATCATGAGATTTTAAGTTTAGGTACTAATGATGGCAAAATATATAGTGATTTTTGTTCATTTGTCTAAATTTTAGTGGACAGAATAACTCAATTCATGTGTTGATAAGAAGTTACAGATATCTCGTGGAACTAATTATCGAGATTCACACAAATTGATCCCAAATAGTATGATTGTTACCTCACTACTAGAAACAAAGGTTTTTTCCACCACGAATAATCTGTGAGAAATTTGTGTTATAGAACATGATTTTTTCACTCATTTCCTACTAAATCAACCTGTTGCAAAAATGCATGGTGCAAAACGGATCATTCTCATTTAAAATAGTGAAAAAAATTCTAATTATTTCATATGACAACCTTGCTATTTTAAAAAAAAAATCACCGATTTAATTAAAATACTTATGAAAAGAATATATTAAAACATATTACTATTTAATTTAGAATAGAAAGAAATAAAGAGAGTGACTTGACCTAAAGATGCATCATGATTCATGCATTTACACTTTGAAATATTTACATTTTAATTTAAAAAAGAAAAAACAAATAAAAATAACAAGGAAATAAAGATAAATTTTGACTACTATTTAACATGTAGACATAAAAGGTATGAGAACTAAAAATAGAGATTTTTCAGCAAGCACCTAAAAATATTTCTATAGTTTCTTTCTCTATATATTGCATTACAAATAGAGACGAAGCTAGAGTGTATAAAGCAAAATTTAATAGTCTATTTAATTTTATAAAAGATGAAAATCGATAGCTAATTTCAATTTATTTATTTATTTTTGTATGTGAGCTTGTTTCCTCACAAGCTAATTGACAGAGTACTCAAGTAGTACCTATAGTAACTCCCCACTTGGCAAGCCTATTACCGCCAATAATTTTTTGAATAAAATAATCTCGAGATTAGTTATTATTGCTTCAAGTACCAAAAGACCATGAAACCATTCTTTATAGTAGGAAGTAGTTGGTTAAATATTTTTCCAAAAATCTCCTTAAGATAAAAGTTGTTAACATGTTATATAAATGGAAATAAATTAAAAATGCTCAATTTTTTTAAATTTAATAAATCAAAATCGCTCAAAAGCATATTTAAGGAATTAATTTAAATCTACTCGAGTCTCCAAATATAAGTTATTTCTTTTGTCATTTTCTCTAGAAAATTTGTATGTTCATTTTATCTCAAGTGTTTCGTATATTCACAGTTTTTGGAGGTCTATGTATTTGGTTCAGATGGTCAATTGGACTCTTTTATTTACGACTTTGATAATTAAACACTTAAACTCGATGAACCTCAACCTTTTAAACTCCTCTATGAGACTATGACCAAGAAATTTATCTGAGGCCAATTCATATGACTGGTTGTATCCTTAGAACTTCATAATAATAGCCCCGTCTTTCTATTCTTCCTAACTATAATATATGGCATAATTTATTATAGGGCTCAAACGTGTGACCTAAGTCACAAGTCCATCGACCCTTGAGGCTAAAACAAAGCAAGTAATTGATAATGTTTATGGATACATAATACTCAAAATTTATGCATAACAGATTAAAGGTAATTAAATTCTAAAATTCAAGGAGAAAACAAATATAATAGGTCGTTATTGTCTGCGTACTTATGAAATTTCTAGATTTCAATTACAAAGATATCTTTTGGAGTCATTTGAAGTTTGTCTTCACGTGTTGACTAAGTTTTCTATAGTTTCTTTCTCTCCAAATTGTATTACAAATAGGGTAGAAATAATGTTCGACAAAATTCAATAGTTTTGATTCAAAATAAAATATTTATTTTGAGAAATTCATTTAATATGTATAAATGAGTTATTTTATTCAGAACATTCCTATAGGCTACAACTCCAAAGAACTTAAAATTCAAAATCGGTAAATTCCAAATATTGACTCCGTCTCTCGATACAAACTCTACATAAGTGATAAGTCAACTTAAGCAACCTAGACATTTTTTGCCTTCCCCTTAATTAGAGTGTTGAACAATCCAAATGAATTGTCTAGTTCATGTGGT
>JAJOOO010080709.1:0-12973 GCA_029582685.1 Solanum piurae
GAAATTCAGTCATAATGTGTTAATCACTTAATCTATTGGGAGTAGCATAATACCGAGTTGGACTAGGGTTTCAGCGTACCCATATAGTCCCAGAACTACGAGCCACATAGGTGTAAGTCCCCTATGTGGGCAACATCAGTTTAGTGATCACGCCAGTCATGCCTCTATACCTTTGGCCGGGTATATTGGGTCCTCTCGATGGAAAGTATACATCGGACTCCACATTTAGCTCATGTGGTTTTATTATCGGTTATTAGTAGCTCCCACAGTTCAGTCAGAATCTATTGCATTGACCATATTTCAGTACAGTCAGTATTCAGTCTCAGCATGTTATAAATTTGGTCATTGCATTCAGTTAGTTTAGTATTCAATATCTATATCATGTTCAGATTATGCTCTTGATTTATTGCTTGTTCAGTTATATGTTTATTTCAGCGTTATTCTATCCTGCATGCTCAGTACCTCTCAAGTACCGACGCATACTCTGTGCTATATCTTCTCGTGATGTAGGTTCAGGTTATCAGCATCCAGATCACGCTTAGATCAATTCCTGATCTTTAGTTTAGCAGCATCAGTGGTGAGTCCTCATTCTTCGAGGACTTGTGACACATTTATCTTTATCGCTATTAGTCTTTAGTTTCAGTTTTTCTAGATCTAGTTGGGGCATGTCCCAACATTTCTAGTCAGTTTAGAGGCTTATTTCAGACATATTTAGATTCAACTTAGTATTGAGTTAGTATTTTCTTTGTATTAAACTCATACGTTTTCATTCATTTCAGATTTAGTATATGGATATTCCCCATCACTTCAGATTTATTTATGATTATAGCATCCGCACAATTTCTATTATTTAGTTTATCTTTAGTATGTTCATGATCATGCCAACAGGGTTAGCTTGGGATCACTTGTGGTCCTAGGTCCTGTGTTCACGTCTCGGGGGTAGTCTCGGGGCGTGACAAAGATAGAGAGAGAAATTAGAGAGATAGTAGAATGTTTTACGGGAAAAATTAAGAAGAAGATATATTTATAATCTTAATTTTATTGAACTAATTAAGATAAAGTGTTACCTAAAGGTCCTAAATGTCACGTCCTGAGCCTACATCCTGAACGTGGTCGACACTCAAAGACGATTGCTGGCTCTAAGGGAACCTTTGGCCTGGCTAACTATGATTCACATGGCTCTATGGGATGCGAAGAAGATTTAATAGATGTGTATTTAAATCATTAAATAAAACTCTAAAACATTGTTTAAAAATACTTGACATAAATAAAAAGTTTCAATAAAACATCTAAGAAAAATACGGGAAATCGCCTAACTCCGTCTATCCATGAAGCCTCTATTGTTTAAGATATGTGTTAGGACAAGACCCAGGACACCTCAAATACGACTAAGACATAATATAGAAATGGAGTCCTCTGGAAGCAAAGAGGCCTCACCAAAAGCTTTCAAGAAGTGAGGAGTGATCTCAACGGAGCGCCTGTTGATGATCCTGAACACTTATATCTACATTATAAAAAGATGTAGGTCGAATGACATTAATACATTGAATGTACAAGTATGTAAAATGGATGAGTAATACTGTACTTTACAATAAGGTATGCAATATAAGCAATATGAAAGTAGAAAACTGAAAACTTTAATACGTTGAATGTACAAGTATGTAATATGACTGAGTAATATAGTAACTGAACTGATGACTAGATACATATCAAGCAAAACAATTTATAAAAAAGTAGTGAAAACTATTTGTATTTTACAATAAGGTATGCAATATAAGCAATATGAAAGTAGAAAACATTACTTTGTAGAGAGTTTCTCTTACCGAAAACGATCACTACGGGCCTAGTGGTTATACATTGTTTCACCCAAATTGCAAGGGTCACCCTATACTTTGTCAGGGTATAGGATGCTAATTAAAAATATGAATCCATTAAATAAGCCTTCTTGAGGCAGTGAGGAGTCGCCCAAAAGTCGCTATGATCCTATCCTACGTTGGCTACATATTTTTATGGGGGTTCGAGTTAAAAATAGACACTCACCCAATTTGGTGCTCGATACTACTAAAATATAATCAATATCAATATGCTCAATAGTCCTCTGAGAGAAATTTATTTACTTTGCTTTACTGAAGCATCTTTGAGAAAATCAATTATACTCTCTCTTTCTTAACTGTCAAAATGTACATATTATACCACTTTATTCTATTTTTAAAAACTCCTTCCAAAATATACTTTTAAAACAAATACTTATGGACTCACCTTTCAAGTCTAAAATCAATGTATAAGAAATCTCATATAACAATCTCTATAAACATGAGTTTCATAAACAAATGGACTAATGTGATACGAAGCATGAACAAAAAAATTAAATTCAATATGCATAATAGAAATAAAAATCTCAAAGGTTAATGAATTGGAAATCAGAATAAGAAACAAAACTAAATTTGGATTTTCAAGAGACTACGGATAAAACTCTGAACATAATATTTTAATGACTCAATTTAGATGAAGGGCGTCATGACAAACTTAGTTCATCACTATGAGTAGTCTTACATACATGAAAGAACAAAGTTCTTGATGAAAGTGGAAGAATGCTAGAAAACCCTAGCTTTCTCCTCTTAGATCCTTGCTCTAAGACTTAGAAGTGTTAATGAGAGTAATAGGGTCGATTAATATTGTGTAGAGCCTTATTTAGGTGCAAAAATGTCAGAGTTTAGGCTTAGAAGGGGTGGAAAAAGACTGAACTACCCCTCTTAAAAGCTGTCAAAAACCTTCCACGGGGTCATCTATGGTTTGTAGTTTGATCTACAGACCGTAGATCCCACCCGCGAAATTCATATTAGATATTAAGACTTAGAATTACATTCTACAGGTCCAAACTAGAACCTGTAGAAGTTTCTACAGACCATAGATCCAATCCATAGAATTCATATTAAATTTTAAGGCTCAAAAGTTCATTTTACAGGTCCAAACTATGGCGAATAGAAGTTTCTACGACCCTTAGATGGGTTTGTAGAAATTAAACCCCAAAATTTGACTCTCTGATGTTTTTCCATGAGTTGACAGTGAATCTATGACCTGTAGAAGGGATTCATAGTTTATGACTTAGAAAACTCTGATGTGTTAGTCTTTTGTAAATTAGTCATAAATTTTCACTCCAAACTCAAAATGAGACAACTTGGTGGCATTGGAAAGATGACTCATAGACCTTCCATTATGTAGTACATCGACCGCCTAGTTCATTACCTTCTGAGAGATATGATTGTTTGAAGTTCAAAGTAGAATCTTATGTCAACTTAATCGGTAAGGAAGCTTTCAATTCAACTTTATGCTAGGGGATTCTTGTGACCTTAATTCATATCCAAATCCATTCCCACACTAATTAATTGAATTTAACACCTAAGACCAATTTAGAAATCACCCAATACGACCCTACACACAAATGAAACATGGTTTGGCCTTAACATAGAAATTTTGGGGTGTCAATATCTCCCTCTTTGAATCATTTGTCCTCGAATGATGGCTGAACTAATAATGGAAGGGGTAGGGAAATGTTTAACATCCCAATTTAATGCAAAATACACATAAAAACTCATGAACTCAAAATAATGAAGGAGGGACTGAATTGAATGAGTAATTTAGGAAGATTAAATACCTTTGACTGGAACTGAATCAGAGGAAAAGAGATGAGGGTATCTAGTTTTCATATCCATTTCGGCTTAGCCTCTTCAATAAACTGATTCCTCTGCACCACTTTGACTGATGCCACCTCTTTGGTTCTCAACTTTTGAATCTGAAGATCAAGGAGGATCTGGACCAAAACTCCTCATAGGATAGAGTGTCTTTCATAATACTTTGTGTAGGCACAATGAGAGAAGGATAAATCAAGAATATCTTCAGTGTGGATGTGTAGAATACTAGATGGCCAACAGCATTAGCTATAATTTATAAGCTATATTACCAATCCTATTTGATATCCTGAAGGACCAATATATCATAGATTGAGTTTCCCTTTCTTACCAAACCTCATACATCCTTCATAGGTGAAACCTTCAAATAAACGTAATCATTAATCTCAAACTTCTAATCTCTCCTTCTAGCATCTGTATAGGATTTCAGACGACTTTGCCATATTTTTGACCTATCATAAATAGTTTTCACCTTATCTATGTCTTGGTTAACCAAGTCCAGCCGTATAAATGTAGCTTCACCAACCTCAAAACAGCCAATAGGAGATCTACATTTTCACCCATAAAGATCCTCATAAAGAGCCATCTGGATACTGGAGTGAGAACTATTATAGTAAGCAAACTCTATGAGAGACAGGTGATCATCCCAATTACCTTTGAAATCTATGACACACACTCACAAAAAATTCTCTAGGGTCTAAATTATGTGCTCTGCTTGACCATCCGTCTATGGATAAAAAGCAGTATTACGGTTTACCTTAGAACCCAAAACCTTTTTGAAACAACTTGCAAAACTGAGCGGTGAATTGTATAACCCTTTATAATATGATGGGAAAAGGGACTCCACGAAGTCGGACTATCTCACGAATGTATAAACTGTCATAATTATCTGCGGAATTTGTACTCTTTACCGGCATAAAATGGGTTGATTTAGTCATCATTTATACAATCACCCAAATCAAATCATGTTTCCTGCAAGATCGCGGCAAGCCACTACTGAAGTCCACATTAATCATCTCCCATTTCCATTATGGAAGAGCTATGTACTGAGCTACACCTCATGGCCTTTGGTGTTCAACCTTGACTTGCTGGTAATTTGGGAACTTAGTAAGAAAATCTACAATACACCTTTTCATACAATTCCACCAATAGACTTCTCTCAAGTCATGGTACATCTTTGTGGAAGCCAGATGGATCAAATATCTAAAAACTATGATCTTCTACCATGATCCACTCTTGAAGCTTGTCAGACCCTAGGCTACCCCCTAGGCCCGACACGGTGCTTAGTGTCACAAGTGACCCCAAGCTAACCTATGACCTGACATATCTATACAAGTTTATTTAATCATGTACTGTATGGAAGCTAAAAATAGTTTAATATCTGAAATAGGAAAAATCCTAACAAATCTGAATATATCAACTATATAAAGAGCATAGTGATGACTGGAAACCACACTAACAACTCAAGCTGAATTGAGTTGCTGGGACGTGCCCTCAGCCAACACTTACAACACTAAAAATGAAAAGTGAAGACTAAAAGTAAAGCATGTCTATTGTCCTCGAACTCTGATGACTCACCACTCATACTGCTGAGTACAGATTGGAAGTCGAGGTAAACGCAATCTAGATGATGAGTGCCTGAACATACATCTTACAATGATGTAGCACAAGAGTATGCATCAGTACTTTGAATGTACTAGGTATGTAGTATATACATACACACACACACATACATATATATATATATACTAAGCGGAACAATATAAACTCAACATGGAAATAGATTTTTTTGAAGTATAACTGAAAGCTGAGTTGGATGCAATGACCAAGTACTAATCATGAGATATATATAATGTTGAACTGAATACTAATCTAAAGTTGAATACATGGTTAATGCAACACGATCTTACTGTGGGAGATAGTATTAACCGACATAAACCACATGAGCTAAACATGGAGTCCAATGTATACGCCCCATCGAGAGGACCCAATATACCTTGCCAGGGGTAAAAAGGTATGACTGTGGTGTGATTACTAAAATTGATGCCCAACAGAGGAGAATTATAAACCTACGATGGCACATAGTTTTGGGACTTGAGGGTACACTAAACTCTAGTCCAACACAGTGCTAAGTCTACTCCAGACTGAATATGTATAGCTAAAATGCAACTGAAATACTGAGTAGCTAAAAATACTGATATGCTATCTGAGAATGCAACATACATATACTAAAAGGTATGACATTCGAATTCTGAAGCATGATTTTCTAACTGATCTACCTAGCAAGTATAATTCATGAATTACTGATAATTAACATAAGCCAGGGTTCTGAGTTCTATACATGGGACTATACTAATTCTCTAAGAAACAAGTGATCAATAACATAGAAACTATAACAACTAAATTTCAAAGGATCCCCAAGATTTAGGAACCATAGGTCTGAACAATTTATGGAGAAACTGAAGAATTGACTGAATTCTAGGGACCTAATGGGTGAAATGAACCCACTAATGAAATCGCACATACGTGGTGATAAAAACTACGGAGAAATCCTTTGGATTTTGGGGATGAACTTAAAGAAGACCTTTGCCTGTTCTTGGGAGAAACTGTCGCCTCTTTCTCTTCTTTTCTTTCAAAGTTGGATGATTTTAGGATAATGAGGGTTCTAGGTAATTTCTGACTAGATTATTAGATGTAGAATGAGTAAAACGACGTAGTTTAAGCACCAAACAACGCATTTTAAGTACCAAACTCATAGGATAAAAGACCAATGCGACCCTGACCTAATTAAATGCTGCCGAAGTGAATTCAAGAGGGGCTTCACGGGCAGTCATGATCACCATGGCCTGTCTATCAGGTCGTGAAAATTCCCTACCCGACAAGGCTTCCAAAAAATGGGCATAACTTTTTACTCCAGGCTCAGAATTAGGCAAACTTGGTGGCGTTAAAAAGAGGACTCAAAGATCTTTAATTTGATAGGTCATGGTCCACCTAATTCAGTTTTTCTAAAAGATAAGATCATTTAAAGTTGACTCAAAACTCCAAGTTTGATAAATCTCTTTCACAGATGACTTCACGGTTCGTGTGAAGCTCTAGGGACCGTTTAGGCGTCCGTGGTCTTTCACAGTAACCTTGGTGCAACCTCCTTGATTGGGTGACTTGTAAAGACCCCTAGACAGTTCATCCAAGTCACCACGGGCCATCAAAGGCACCGTCTCTGTGACTCCTTCCTAGGCAGCCCCTAGAGGTGTTTCACGAGGCCTTTGACAGGCCGTGAACCCTTAGACGTGTTGTCTAGTGCGCCGTCTAGGTGACCCCTTGCCAGGGCAGTCCTGGATGGTCACCCACAAAATCATTAACGCACCGTTGTCCCCTACACGGACCGTGTAGGGCACAATGAAAGGTCCCTAGTCCATTTTTTATTCTTGGACTTGCCCAATTTCCCTCTTTGTCCCTTTTTCGTTGTCCGAGGTATTTCAATATCTTCCCTTTGGGAATATGATGAGTCTGAGATTTGGACTCATTTAGGGCTTTGTTTATATAGATTTTAGTGTCCTAAAATGCTTATTTTGTGCCAATAACTGATGTTAAATCCTTGATTTTTAGGAATATGGATTGAGGATCAAATCAAGGACACTAACAGGCAAAAAGGAACAAAACATGCTGAAGAAATGAAGATGGGCGATCCTGAGGATCATCAAGAGCACTCGACATATCACCGAGTGGCTCATCAGACAGCCTAAAGTTCCAGTGTGCCAAGACCTGAAGAAAAGAACCAAGTTGGCGATGAAAAGGAGCAGTCGTCGAATCTCCGAGTGATTCCATGAAGCCAAGATAGATCGCCTAAAGTTATCGACCTTGAGGATACTGAATACCAAGGAAAAAGGGCGATGAAAGAGATCAAAGGCGGCTCACTGAGTGGTTCGGCGAGCCTGACTAACGTCTCCGAATGGGCTTTCGAAGAACATTTTTGGCGACTATAAATATGTTTTTGAACATTTAGTTTAGTATCAAATAATCTTTAGAAGAAAATTATTATTAAATTTTAGAGCATCTGAGACATTTTTTCTCTAGAGATCTTCCTTAGCTTTGAAGGATTGAGGAAATTCACTTCTGAGAATTCGAAAGCGGGTCTTTGAGATTCATCAAATTGGAGCATTGTAAAGACAAAATCACTCTTCCCAGTAGATGGATAATCAATTTGGTAACTGTTTTTACCTTTTTTATAATGTCTAGCTAAAACCCCAATTCTTGGGATGTGATCATGTGATTATGGGTATTGCTAATTGTTAGTTTAAATGCTATTTAAAAGTGAGTTTAATCATTAATTATTGTTTAATTTGAGAATTGTAGTTGCAAATGGAGTTCTATGTTTGTGTTTTTGGCTTGCTCGAGAGAGAGGTTTTAGAACTAAGATTATTGATTGATGGTTTGTGGGTATTGGGTTGATTTGGGTCCTAAACCCAATCTCACACATTTAGCTCAAAAGAGTGAATGGATTAAGGTGTGGGCTTCTCTTAATTTGCATGCTTGTTGATGTTTGAGAGAAATCACTGGATTCAGGGTAATTGTTCGAGAGAAAATTACCTGACTTATAGTCTATCCTACTAACTAATATCTTGCCATTTTCTAATAGTTGCAATTACCCATATGTCTATATTAGCCTATAAATGATCACATCCCAAGAATCCATCTCTATATTGTTAATTCGTATTGTTTGTGACTACTATTTGTAGTTGATAATTAAATCCAAAACCCCCCATCTGACATTCATGTCACCCCTTAATTTGAATGATGTCTTTATTCGATAATTTTTATTACTAAGACTGATTTGACCACATTTACACTTCCCAATTGAATCTGAAACACGTACCGCTCCCTGTGGAACTCGACCCCAACTCATTTAGTTGGGTTTTATACTGATTTATGATCATTGAACACGTAGAATTGGATGAGTTGTGCATGAAATGTTAAATCAAAATGGCGCCGCTGCCGGGGAGTGGTGTTGTTTGAAAATCTTTTGGTGAAGTTGAATTGTGTTGTTGTTGGTTATAGTTGAATTTACTAATTTTTAGTGTTTGTTTTTGTGTTGCTTGTTAAAATAAAGGAGGAAATGAGTGTCAATAGAAGCATTGGTAGCCAAAGGGGCCACCAAGATGACATCGGGAACCTCAATGATGTCAATGACCCTAATCTAGTGAGTGGAGTTGGTGCCATTCGTTTACCTCCGGCTGAAGGAAATGTTGTGTTTCACATTACAAGCACCATGTTGCAGCTCTTACAATCGAAAGGTTTGTTTGGTGGTGTAGCGACCCTTTCAAAATGATATCACTACTTAAACAAGAAATGTAATTAAGTACTTGCGACAATCAAAACCAATTAATGAGGGCATACTAATTTTAATCTACTAGAGGGATTAGATTCATAACGAACTCCAATAAAAAAAAATTAAGCAATTCACCGACCATATCTTCATGCATATATTAACCTCATACTCGAGGGTGAAATAACAAGAATATTACATGCTTCTGAGTACCGAAATCAGCCGGCTCATGCTTCACACAACTTTCAAGACATATAGCAAACTAGTATATTACAAGGCTTGGGTTTACACACCCAAAAAGATAAAAACGTATAACCATACTTATATTACAACCCATGGTGACATGACCAAATCAGCCCTCAAAATCTCCTGTAAATATACAGCACAAAGATCATGTACAAGTCCCAAGATTATGTAAAATATATATGCCTATATGCAAATGTGATCTTCCTTAAGGATTTCAAAATCTCCATCATCAATGGCCAGCTTCAAGCATCATCGCGAACAACCCCTACGATAGAAACAACTATCGCTAATCATATAGCTTAGTGGTGTAAAAACTATAGGTTTGGAGCCCTCAAATTCGACAAGTTATCATTCTCAAGTCAAGGGCAGCACGATCGAAACAAAATCAGTAAATCAAGTAACCAATATACAAGGAGTATCAATTTCAATAAATAAAGGTCTAAATGTCAAGAATGCTTATTGCACAACTTTTCAAGAGATTCAATAACAAGCCTCACCCAATATATACATCATGTCGTCACACTAAGCACGAGCAGGTATCAAGAAGGATCAACGCCCTACATCAAGAAGGGTCAAAACCCAATAATCAAGAGAACTAAGAACCATATTAAAAATGGCTTCCTAGTTGTACTTAAAATGGACAACTTCCATTCTTAAGACGAACTAAAAATCCAGAGTCAAGATGGAAAATGATCCGAACCAAGAGGCATGCCAAGAGTGACAAAGTCACAGCCACAAGAAGGACAAGGTCCCAACAAGAGTGCTAAGTGATCAAACAATCCGTACAAGTGGGCGAGTTGCACAAGCGTCTTTAATGTATTAAAGAATACCAACACGACAATGCAAAGTGACAAGGGGTAACCAAGGTACCAAGATAAACTTTCAGATATACCAGCAGGTAAAAAGAGTACAAGTACAATTTTATACACAAACCTCAGTTCTTTAGCACACAAACAGTCCAACAAAACTCCACGAGTCAAACCGTAGACCAAGTAGCGTATCAAAGTCCTCAACTTGTATACAAGGATATACAACCTTAAAAAATGAATTCAATAACTTATTTACTTTCTAGAAGATCAATAATGGTGATGTAAACATAGGGTTATCATCACAAGTAAGCCTAGCCTGTACAAATACGACTATGCTCCCAGAACAGTAAATTATGGCCATCCTAGTGCCTCATGTCGCAATTAACATTTGAAATGGAAAACGGCCAAACTGGACTGTATACTCTTCATGAAAGATGTAGGTACCTATCTTAAGGTTCCAAAAAATCAAGAATCACCACAAAATGTATTTTGGATCAAAATATATATTCAAAACACTAACAGTTGTCCATACGGGATTTCAAACTTCAGAATCTAGATAGAACTTGTCCTATGATGCGTCCCATATTTCGAATCCATAACAACCAAATTACAGTTTAACATAAACATAAGAGTTGTACATATACGAATTATATTTCCAAATCATATTTATTCATAGTAAACAAAGTTCTATAGAACGAGATATGCTTAATATACTAAACGCTACCCAGCTCAAAAACAGGTTTTACTACTTACCAAAGAGAAGAGTGTAACTCAATTTCCAGCCAAAAGGACCAAAACTTTCTCTTGTGATCTTGAAGAACAACAGGTTAGATAATTTTCTAAGGGACTTATACTTCAGCTGAGACAAATTTCCTAAGAGGAGGTGTCAAAATATAGTAACACAAGAGGTGCTTATCATATACACAGCTGTCCCTAAAAGTTGGCTGCCCAAATAGTAGTGTGCTGCCCAATTGCATACATATACACCTATAAATATATATCCTTCACCTCCTTTTTAAAACTATACAGATTTCTAATTAAAACATTACGCAAATACCCCCATACAATACATTAAATTACGATGACAATTATTTTAAGCAAGGTTGCAAATATAACATTATTTCAAGTTCCCAAAAAAATGAGAATAAAACATATCGTAGTAATTAAGCAGTGGTTTATCGACATGCGACTCTTGTTAGCATTTTCGGGGTGTTACAACTCTCTCCCTCTTAAAGAAATTTCATCTCAAAATTTAACTTACACTATTCCCGGAACAAGTGCGGATACTGGATTCTCATGTCTTCTTCTCTTTCCCACGTAGCTTCTTTTCCAGAATGGTTCCTCCAAAGTACCTTTACTAAGGGGATTCTCTTGTTCCTAAGTTGCTTTACTTCTCGAGCTTGAATTAGAATATGTATTTCATTAAACGTCAAGTCAGGATTAACCTCAATAAATTCAACTGGAAGAACATGAGATGGATCAGAACGATATCTTCTAAGCATAGAAACATGGAAGACATTGTGGATCTTGTCTAACTCAGGTGGCAAAACCAATTTATATGCAACTGGTCCAACCTTTTCAAGTATCTCATAAGGTCCAATAAATCGGGTACTAAGCTTTCCTTTCTGGCCAAATCTCGTAATCTTTTTCCATGGAGATACTTTTAAGAATACTTTATCTCCAACTTGATATTCAATGTCACGCCTTTTAAGATCAGCGTACGACTTTTTTCTATCCGCAGAAATCTTTAGACGATCTTTGATAATTTTTACCTTGTCCTCTGTTTGTTGCACTATTTCAGGACCAACAAGTTTTCTTTCACCAACTTCACTCCAACAAAGAGGGGTCCGGCATTTTCTTCCATATAAGGCTTCATAGGGAGGCATTCCAATACTCGATTGGTAACTGTTATTGTAAGAAAATTCAATCAAAGCCAAGTGTTTGTCCCAACTACCCTCAAAATCCATAATGCAAGATCGAAGCATATCCTCCAAAATTTGTGTCACTCTTTCCGACTGGCCGTCCGTTTGAGGATGGAACGAAGTGCTAAATTTCAACTTAGTACTCAAAACTTCCTATAAGATGCCCCAAAATCTAGATGTAAACCTTGGGTCTCGATCAGATACAATAGATACAGGTATCCCATATAGTCTTATAATCTCATTAATGTACAATTCGACTAAACGCTCAAGTGAGTAATCCATCCTGATTGCTAAGAGTGAGCACTCTTGGTTAGCCTGTCCACAATCACCCATATTGCATCATGGTTCCTTTGAGTGCGAGGAAGTCCTGAAATAAAGTCCATTGTTATTCTCTCCCATTTCCATTCCGGCATCGACAAGGGATGTAGTAAACCAACTGGGACTTGATGTTCTGCCTTTACTTGTTGACAAACCAAACATTTAGAGATGAACTCCGCAATGTCTCTCTTCATACCATTCCATCAATAATTTTCTTTGATGGTCTGGTACATCTTTGTACCTCCAGGATGCATTTCATATGATGCAGTATGTGCTTCATTCAATGTTTCTCTCGTCAATTTGTCATAATTAGGGACACATAACATGTTCTGATAAAATAATACACCATCCTTTGTTAATGTAAAATCAAGCTTTTCCCCATTTTGAACTTCTCTGGTCAGTTTTACAAGTTTCTCATCTAACTTTTGTGCTTCTTTCACCTGTTCAAGTAATATTGGCTTTACTTGCAAATTAACAATAACTGAACCATTTGAATCAAGTGTAAAACAAACATTCAAGGCTCTTAACTCAAGGAGCAAGGGTAAAGGACTCAAAGAAATGCTTGCGAAGGATTTCCGACTTAAGGCATCTGCAACCACATTGGCTTTACCTGGATGATAATCAATCGTGCAGTCATAATCCTTGATGAGTTCAAGCCATCTACGT